>ML816713.1:101849-113109 GCA_009831015.1 Picea engelmannii | reverse complement strand
GATTTCACCTCCTTGATAACATCCATGTTATTTCCTACCAACAACATGTCATCAACATACAACACTACATAAATGAAGTGATTACCAACTTGCTTGGAATATACACAGTGATCAACCCTGCTGCTTACAAATCCCAATCCAAGGATGTATGTGTCAAGATTTTGGTACCACATCCTAGGTCATTTCTTCAGACCATATAGTGACTTCTTTAGCTTACAGACCAACTCTTTCTTTCCCTTCACTACAAAGCCTTCTGGTTGCTTCATGTAGATTTCTTCTTCCAGATCCCTATGTAGGAATGTTGTCTTCACATTCATTTGTTCCACTTCAAGATCAAAAGAAGCAACAATAGATAAAAGAAATATAATAGAAGTTAACTTAGCAACAGGAGAAAAAATCTCACCAAAGTCAATTCCCTCTACCTAGGAATAACCTTTTTCTACTAACCAAGCTTTGTATTTCTCCACTTTACCTTGTGCATTAAACTTCTTCTTGAACAACCACTTGCTACCAACTGATTTTCTTCCAGCTGGAATCTCAACTATATCCCATGCCTCATTCTTATCCAAGGCATCCATTTCTTCAAGCATGGCCTTCTTCCAAAGTTTACTATCCTCTGAATTCATTGGTTCCCTGACAGTTCTAGGATCATCATCAGCAATAGATAAAGCAAAATTGGAACGAAAATCAAGTGGACTATACCTTTCTGGTTGCCTTCTATCTCTCACTGATCTCCTCAATACTGGGGTATGAGGTTCTTCTTCTTCCTCTTATTCTTCTTCTTCTTCTTCTTCTTCTGCTTCCTCTTCTTCATATGATTCAAATTTTGCATCATCCAACTCAAGATCTATTTTCTCAGGTTCGTCTTGCATTGGTCAGAATTCCTGTTTGGACACATCTTTTACCTCTCTAAAAACAAAATCTCGACTGTAAACAGTTTTCTTGGTTTCTGTGTTCCAAAGCTTATAACCTTTCACACCATCTTTATAACCAATAAAGATACACTTTTCAGCTTTATTATCCAGCTTACTCCTATTTTCCTTTGGAACATGTACATAAGCATCAAAACCAAACACTCTAAGATGTTGAAGAGAGGGTTTCTTTCTAGACCATACCTCGTGTGGAGTTTTATCATCCAACATTGATGAAGGTGATCGATTGAATAGGTAACATGTTGTACCCACTACCTCTGCCCAGAATTCTTGTCCTAACCCGACACCRCTGAGMATGCTCCTTTCTTTTTCCATCAGTGTCCTGTTCATCCTTTCTACAACTCCATTCTACTGAGGAGTGTATGGAGTAGTCTWCTGCCTTGCTATACCACACTTCTTACAGAATTCTTCGAATTCATTTCCACAAAATTCTCCACCATTATCYGTTCTCAATACCTTTATTTTATTCTCTGTCTGATTTTCTACCAGAGCCTTAAACTCTTTAAATTTATCAAATACCTCAKATTTCTTTATAAGAAAATAAATCCATGTGTTCCTTGAAAAATAATCTATGAACGAAACATAATACATAGATTTACCTAGGGATGGAACAAGAACAGGTCCAAACACATCACTATGTATCAATTCTAAGATCCCCTTTTCTCRTGTAGCACCAGATGGGAATCTTACTCAATTATGTTTACCATATATGYAATTTTCATAGAAATCAAAATCCAAAGTSCAATTAGACATACCTTCAACCATACATTTACCGTGTAGTGTTCAAAGGCCCTTTTCTCCAATGTGCCCCAGTCTTTGATGCCACARCATGGTCTTCTTTTCTGGGACAGTATTGGTCTTGTCTCCTTCTTTTTTCTTCTCAAGGAMAACATAACTGTTACACCCATTAGTATAAGTKCTTCCCAACAACTTGTACAGAGTTCCACAACAAACTCCCCTCATCAACACCATTGCTCCTCGTACCATCTTGCAAGCGTTCTTTTCAAATACAGTTTTCACTCCTGCATCACCCAACTTGCTTACAGATATTAGGCTCCTGGCTAGTTTTGGAATGTGTAGAACCCCGGGGAGAGTTCTAATCCTTCCATCATTTAGCAGCAACTTAACCCTTCCATGTCCCAAGATTTTTTTTGTCGAGTCATCTCCTAGGAATGCATCACCACCATCATAATTTTCATATTCAGAGAACCACTCCCTGTGAGGAGTCATATGGTATGACACACCTGAGTCGATCAACCATACATCATGGTCTGCATGTGTACTTGTATATGCTAGGTAAACATCACCTCCTTCTTCAGTGGAGGTTTTCGCCTCTATGGAAGAGGTACTATCAGATCCCTTTGGTTTTTCAACCTTCTGAGACTTGCAATCTTTCTTATAATGCCTTGTTTTACCACACTTCCAGCATTTCCTCAAAGATTTTCCTGGAGACTTAGATCTACCTATAGATTTAGATCTCCATCCCGAAGGCTTACCAAGGTTCCTGTCTTGAGTACGCCCTCTTACAAATAAAGCATCTTTGTTGTGACCATCCATGCTTTTTTTCCTCATCTTTTCAGATAACAAGGATGCAACTACATCCTCATACTTCAATGTAGATTGAGTGGTACTACCTATTGCTACCACCAGATTATCCCAAGATTCTGGAAAAGAACATAAAAAAGTAATACACTTATTTTCTTCTACAATCGTAATATTAACAGATCCAAGTTGACTTACCAGAGTATTAAAGGCATTTAGATGTTTTGTCACAGAATCTCCATCTTCCATCCTAAGATGATACAACTTCTTTCGAAGAAACAACTTGTTTACCAGGGACTTTGATTGATACAAATTCCCTAACTTATCCCATAGTTCCTTGGTTGTAGATTCTCCTAAGACATTCAACAACACTGAATCTGCCACACAGATTTGAATAGTACTCCTTTCTCTTTTTTCCAACTTGTCCCAATCTTTCTTCGACATACCAATAGCTAGTGTACTAGTAGTTTTTGTACTAGTAGGTTGTGTACCAGTAGATTGTGTGCTAGTAGACGGTGTACCAGTAGGTTGTGTACTAGGATCCACAATGATCCATTGTTCTTTGTCTACAAGAAGGTCCTTCATCTTGAGCTTCCATAGCTCAAATTTTTTACCATTGAACTTATCTATCTTGATTCTAGATGAGCTCGCCATTCCTCTTTCTTTACTTGAATCTCCACTGCAAAAGCTCCCACTAAACCCAGGTTTATCACAGACGCAAGATAAACTTGATCTATCAAGACCGAGCCAAACCCTCAACAACAAAGGCATCCCTCTGAAGCCAAAAACGATCTCTGATACCACATGTAAGTTTTAAACCTGCGAAGTAAAGCAATGCATATAGATTCTTAAGAAAGACATAAATTAATCAATGGCTCATACACAGAGTACACAGAAATTTTATACCGGAAACCCTCAACCGGGAAAACCTTTCTTATATTCATTATATCAAATTTCACCATTCACTATAAAATATATACAATGTTTTTAGGTATTTTGTAGATACCAAAACCCTAATCCCTTAATCCGAGATTAATTTACAAATCCGCTAAAAATAGAAAAATCTGCTAAAAATAGCAAAAATCGCCCAAAAAAAATTTCTGGGTGCTGCCCTGAATGTGCGCGTAACCAGGGGGGGGCATACCTGCCCCCCCCCCCCTGGGACACCCATAGGAAAGTGCCCGATGCACATGGCACAAACAAAGCACTAGTGCGAGGGATTGTCATACACAGTTGTCCAACCTGACGCGCCCACACACACACATGCAAAGAATATAACACATACCCAACAATGTAGAGCCGCAAAACCAGTAATCCGCCCAATAAGTAACACAATCGCCTACAATGATAATTCAGTGATCTTTCTTATGGGCACCTGTGAGCTCGAGTGGTCTGTACCGGCCTCACAGTAAAGTCCTATCAATTCCGCTATGTTATGCGTCCCCGAAGGAAATGTCCATAAGTTGACTGGTTCCCCTCTCCTGGAGAGGCCAGTAAAAAAATATATATCCTCTATCGTGGGCACCAGTGAATGCCCCTCTAACATAAATGCCTTTGCATCTGGATGCCAATAATCAACCAAGGCATTCAATAGCCTAGGTTTTGCCTGCATAAAAGGACATAAGAAGAACTTGAGCAGCCCACATTGCATCAAGGCAGCCACAGCATTGGGGTCTTCCCCAACCAGCTCACTAACCTCCTCGTGCTCTCTTTCTCTCTAGTGAACATACATCCTGCAAAACACCAAGGTTCAGGAGGGTTAACCCTTGTTTTTTTTTTTAAATTCATTCAATAAGGGGGTCCACACGGGCTGTAATGTTGACAGTCATGTGTACACGTGTGCAGTTTTTAATCTACCTAAATGTACACGCGGCCTGTCCTAAGACAGCCTACATGGACCTAGGGCCAACCTTTTGAAGGTTGATGCCCCCCCAAAACATGGAACCCAAATAAAAAATAAAGATTTAAATTGCAATATAAGAGATTTTGTACTTACTTGGTCTAGATAGATCGTCGTTTCATCCACTGTAGCTCCCGAAATAACCACTTTTATCAAAGGGGTTTTTTGGCTCCAGAGTCAATTTCTGAATCAGCAATGGTGATAATGAGCTGTCAGCTTCTATTTATAGACTTGTTGGCCTCTTTTTGTCACTTTTTTGGCCCCCCTTATCATTTTGTTTAAAACAAAAACCATTTAGAGAGATTCAAGAGTTGCATTGGAGGGATATGATCGGGTTTTGGGACAATTTTTTGGAGTTTTGGGTAACTTTTAATGGTCCATGGAAAAATTTCAGATGATCAACTTGAGCATGTAGGTTAGGTTTCTACCCTGAATTTTTGTATCTCGTTGTCTTTATTCCTTTGCCATAGGATCGATCCCATCAGGTTGCAACACAGAAACATCATTGTTGCTTTAGAAGTGTCGTGAGTTGGTGGTAGAGCTTACCGGAACATGGATGCCCTAGGTAGATCCTGGTTTCATTATGGTGTCCATGCTGTCTCTAATCACTGTAGGCTTGGGAGTCCTTATTGTTTTTCCTGATTACGAGTTTGAGCCTCATTTGCATGATTCATTTTCACTCTTGACCTCACCCTCAGGACTCCCAAAAGACATAACGTGTCTTATTTTAAGCCCTTTTCAAAACCTCTAAACATGAAAATATTGTCGAGCGATCTGGTGGCCTTTCACACTCATTAAACTGAAATTTGAATTCACGTCTATACGGCGGTAGTTTACCCCTTTTTTGGTTCGGACAATCAACTATGGGAACAAAGGTATACTCTAAGGAACTTCAGTTCTCTATAAGAGTACTCTCAGGTATCGTTTTAACCCTTTTTTGAGCCTGAGGGACTAAATTTACGAAAAAGGAACCCCCACGGAGTCCATAGTTGAGCTCTTTTCAGACTTCCTAAAATTGAAAAGATCGCCAAGTGACCTTATTCTTTCACACTCGTTAAACTGGTCCAAAATAACATTCCTGACGGAGTCCATAGTTAATCTTTTTTCAGACTCCTTAAAAATGAAAAAATGGCCAAGTGATCTTGTCTTTATCACACTCATTAAAATGGTTTTGAATAGATGTCTTGTCGGTTCTAGTTTACCCCTTTTTCAAACCGACTAGACTACCTTCGAAAAAGGTACCCCAATGGAGTCTCCTTTTACGTTTTTTCAAAATCTCTAAATATGAACAAATGTCGAGCTTACCTTCTCTGGGCTCATTAAACTTACATCGAAGGACATTACCATTGTGTGTTTTTTTAACCGCATTTGCACATCTGTTTCTTTGGTCTAAATACTGGATCCATGTTGCTCTCAACTAAACCATCTGAAGCATACCTTATACGCAAGCCTTGTAGCACTTTGCCTCTGCATCTTGACACCTTTGGACCCTGGAGGATTTTTCCCACGTGTCATTTCTATGAACATCAGTCTTGTCCTTGTGCCTTGAACTTGTATGTTTGTAACACTCGTTCCTCCATTGTAACGTAACATTCTTTTATTCTTTTTTCCAAAATCATTGAAAAAGACAAAAAATTTCAAATATACCCCAAAAAGAGGAAGGGAAAAGTATTTTCTTTATTGGCATCACAATAAGTCGCCCTTGGATAAAGCACATATGTTTGTTTGTTCGTCAAATTTTGGGATTTAATAAGACCTTTGGAAGTTGTTCTCGCTACATAGAGTTGTGTCCTCCTATGTTTGGTTATTCTTCCAAACATTTGGAGAGTTTGCGCTACCTCCTTCTTCGTAAACTTATGTTAATGCCATGTTGCCTGAGTCTCATCATTTGTCGTGTTGTTGTCCAAGGGAATTTTTTTACCAAGCCTGAGTCGGCCCCTCTGCAGCTTGTCTCTTGCCCTCATACCCGGCCATCCTGAACGTCCAATCAAGTCTTTGTTCAAAATCAATGAAGCCTTCAGTCTGATCATCAAGATTCTCTAGTCCATGACCGACGAGCCATTGAAGACCTCTGGGTAGTAAAGTCGTACGCTCATATTACACTCCTACCCGAGTTTTGAAGATTTTGAAGTTGTTTCTCGGGCTCTGAAGACCTCATCTCCATCCATCAGGCCTTATCAACTTCTAAGAAGATGGATACTCTACATGTATATCTTTTTGATTTTGAGATGTAGCTCCGCTATGTATTGTTCGCGACTACACTTTATATAGTTATATGACATGGACCTTCAGTGTATTTGATTGGTAGACATGATTTTATTCTATCCCGAGCATGGGTATGCCGGCCTCGGTGAGACAATTTTTATTTTTGCAGATGGCGCCTCTCGATTTCTGGTCCCTGGGCTCACTTGTTCGACACATCAGTAAATATTGTTAATGTATTTCATCCATCAGATGCTCTTCTGACCTTAAACATTAGGGGGCATCTGTTATAACCCTAATTTGCACCAGACATGTTTACCTAGCATCAGGCCATCTCAGATGCCTTCTTTGCCAAAGAATTGTTGAACAACTCTTCTTAAAATCACTTTTTATAAAGGCCCACACACCCTGCTCTATTACTGCATGCAAGTACACGCTAACTGACCCAAAACAACCCACGTGTACCTACAAAAGCACAAAAAAAGGAAATTTGTCGACAGAACACACAACTTTGGGTGAGTTAACTAAACCTTCTGGCCATGCATGGACGAGGGTTCTTCCAAATACCTAGCTTCTTCTAGCCTATAAAAGAAGGGTTAGGGGTCCCATTTGAAGGAGGAGAATCATAGTAAAGAAACTATACCTGATTGTGCATTCCCTTTGTCCCAACACTTTATCCATCCTTGTGCAAAGAGAAATATAGGGAAAAGAAGTTGGAGGACAGTTGAAGAGGAGCCCAGGACCAAGTTCGTGGAACAGCGGCTAGCGTCATCATTGTAAGTTGATTTGTTGAAGTTAATAATAAAGAAATACTTTTCCCGTCCCACCATATGAGGTTTTCATGGTTTATTTCATACTTGTTTATTGAATCTCTAACCTATTAATCTATATATCAAATGCATGTGGATTTTGTTGTTTGTTTTGTGTGAATGCAGGTCAGACTTGGGAGGATAGCTACAATCAAAAAGCGATCAAGCGTGAGGAAGGATCTACATAAAATGCCCGAAATAAGGTATGCTCACTTGATCTTCTCAACTATGTATTTTCTTAAGAATAATGGGGATTAGGTCTGGGACGACGGTAGAAAGTAGAAATCTTTAGGCCTTTTCTGCATTCATAATTAAACCCTAAGTGCTAGTCCATAGAGGGATTTCCCACTCACAACAAAAATATGCATATATTCAATTAAAATGATATATTTAGTTGGCGGCATCAATCCAACATTAATAGAAGCACTTGCATGTGTTCCTTTAACAAATTGAACACAGTCCAATCATCCAAGTATACTTCAAGAAACTTGTGGATTAACTCCTTGAAGGTTGCGACCATTATTCGAGAAAAGACTGTAAGGGCATTCTTCAAGCCAAAGGGCATGATTGTGTTTGCAAATGACCCCCATTCAATAACAAAGGTGTTTTTTTCCTAATCCTCCTCTGCAATCCGAGCCTAATGATATCTTGAGAAACCATTTGTGAAGGAGTAGGCTTCCCAACCACCAACATTTTCCAGCACCTCATCTGTGAAGGGTGTCAGGAAAGGGTTGTGGACATAGGTTGCATTAAGACTCCTCAAATAAACATAGATTCAAATATCCCTAGTATTCTTGGGTTGCACCACCATAGGACTAATCCATTCAAACTCCTCTACATGGACAATGATTCCCACATCCAACATTCGATCTATTTCCTTGTGAACCTTTTCCTTATACATGGGATTTAATCGATAAGGCCTCATATTTACCACTTTGGCATTTGGTTTGAATTGAATATTCATGGCTCCCAACAATCCTACAATGCCTTTCTTCTCAGAAAATCTCTGAGGAAACAAGTCCTCATATTCCTTAAGGAGGTCAACAACCTGAGTGATTGTCTCCTTATCCCGATAAACTCCAATTATGGCCATCTTGGGTGCTTATTCAATGCCAATATTATTTTTATTTGTTTTTATCAAGCCATTATAGTCTGGTGCGACCATCTCGACCACCTTACACTTTGTTTCACAGTCTCCTTCTAAATCTTTGATATCGATGATGTAGAGGTCATCATCATTAATATTGTCAACATCAATCTTCCAGCAATGTACTGGTTCTTTCAGTTATGTCACCAACTAATGATATGAACATACCACCCTACGAGTGGTTTCTTTTGGTTGTCGATGGAAAATAAAATACTTAATCCGGAAGAGTGCCTCTCTTTGACCCAAATATTATGTTGTGAAGTTGAATGTTAGATGGAATTGGGAGCTCATATGGGTCCACTCGACCATTTTCGTCTTGAGTTCCTTCTGGATGTACCAACTTCTAGGGACCAAGTCCATAGTGTGGACAAATCAATGTACCCATCGGGATCGAGGTATATTTTTAGAGGTTCAACATCGTTCACAATAAGAAATATGTTCTTGAGGATCCTCAGTGCCCTTGTATCGATTGTCTAGTTAAAATTAAAAAATGGACTGGAACTGAACCTTTATTAACTCAGCCACCTACACCCAACTCTAAATATTTGGGTGGTGCATCACCCACCACCACACAGGTGTCCCTAGAACCACTGCATCCATGGCCTAAATCATTTTCTCCATGTTATCACCATAATGATTTTTCAGACAAGATCCAAGTCTCGGGAATTTAGCAAGAGCTACATCATCACGGGAGCCTGATATCTTGGAGAATTGATTATTTAGAGGCCAGGACATATCTGGCGGTGTATGGACAAATATAGAGGATGCACAAAAGGCATAATTCGATAGACCATTGATTTTTAATCAGCCCAGATCAATGGTTAGTGGTAATATCGAGCGGTGAACTTGCACAGGACTTAATCATATAAGGGCAAACCTAGGAAAACCATTATGGTTTTTAAAATGGACGTGTGTTGCCTCTAGATATACATCGGAGTGAAAGGCGGTTTTCCTAAAACCACTTTTGCCAAATCCCCAATGTCACATGTTCCAATATGTCAAATCGAACATTCGTGGGGCACGCGACGGCTGGTCAGAATCACCCTATTTCACTCGTTCGGTACTTTACAACCGTATGATGTCAGGTGAACACTACCATATAACGAACTCGAAAGCTAATCATTTGAAATGGATTGGCCAAGCCTAGTGAACCAACGTACTTGTAAGAGAATTTGTCAGTGAGTCATTATTGAACTCTATAACTACCGATTCTCAAGTATGGAGACATCATCTCATCCATAAATGAATTAGTATCCAATTTTCTCGGCTCTTTGATTTCTATGGGAACATTTCAATGTCCACAAAATTGGGATACATGGATAAAGCTACATCCAATGAAACTGGTCATTCAGATAACATGGCAAATTTACCTACGAGTAAGAAGGAAAGGGTAATTGCACATATATTAGCAAATAAATTCCACACAGAACCTGTTACTGACTCAAGATTGGAAGTCAGGCTAAATCCCATTATGAGGGATCTAGTCATCAACAGGCTAGCTATAAAAAAGAAACCCTGCAAATGACAGGAGAAAGAAACCATAGCTGAAACGATTGAAAGTGTTGGAGAGAATCAACCAACTTGGTTGGATACTCTAAAGGAGGAGATCACTAAGCTAAAATAAACTCTCAGGTGGATACAAGTGCATCCCATCAAGTTTTGGACAAATGGCACCTAGATATGATGAACCTGTTCCTAATGGTCCCTCTAAAATAGGGTAACGGTTATTATAAATCATTTCTCCTTTGTAACTGATCTCTAATCTTAGAACAATGAGAATTCTGAACGTTTTGTATTCCATGAAGAAACCTTCTCTATATATATATTATCTTGAGGATATAGAATGGATGGAGAAAAGAGGAGCCTGTCCTCTGTGCAGGAAGACCTTTGTAAATTTTTGGGGCTAGAATGAACATATAAATGCAGAAGCAGATTTTGGACTGTTTATGAACAGATTCTAACTGGCAGTGATATGGGTCTTGTTTTCCTTTCATAGTATGTTTTTCCTATGATCCTTTATTCCATATATATTTTTCTTTTGTCTAAATTGGAGAATTAAAGGCCCAGAATTCATCATTTGATGCTCTCGGTTTAGCAATTTAGAATATGTTTATCTCTTCTGAACTAATTCATAATTCATTCATATAATGCTCTGATGCAGTCATCTGTCCCTTTTCCTCTAATGCCATGCAATCCTTTTAGATATAAACTTATACTCATTGCTTGATTTATCCTTTTCCTCTAAATAGTCCCCAGGTTTGACAATGTATTGTTTATTCTAGACTCCATAGCCCAAATGTCATCTTCATTCCTCCAATCATTTTATTAAAAAAAACCCAAAACAAACTGAATCTAGCCACCTGATTATCAAAGAAATACCCAATGACACGAGAGATCCCTCTCTGAGTTGAGCAGTCTAGTGCCTCATCTCTAAAGCAGGTTGAAACAGTTACCTCTGTCATTTGTCTATTCAGCCGGACAAAATTTACAGAGTGTTAACACTCCGCAGGGACAATTTTCTCCATTTGAATGAGAAACGTCTCCATTGGCCCAGTCCCATCAAATTGTGGGGCATCACACAACTCAAACCTGATTCAGTGCACTAATTTTGTTATCCTCATGCATATACGAGTTAAAACTTCATAGAGCTTATTCTACCACCTATATGTGGTATCCTCAAAATATGTGTCATAATACTTGACATTTCTCCAGCTTAACTCTCCATCTA
>ML816713.1:87223-98391 GCA_009831015.1 Picea engelmannii | reverse complement strand
CCCTTCGATCAATGCTTGATCCAACGGTTCAGATCCCATCAGGATTTCACTCATCGCGAATTCGACATTCTCATTGTCGATATGCACATGTACTCGGAACCCCCGATTCTCCGATTCCCGATATGCTCCTTTCTCGAGCTTTAGCCCCTTCCGGCTACACAATGGTCCATGTGACCGTCTATCATGTGACTGTCACCATACCTCTCGTCGGGGTTTCAGGGTTTCGCACTTCCTGATATCGAGAGTTTCTCACCTCTCCAATCCCCGATTACCGATGCGCCCCTTTCCATGTGCTAGCCCTGCTGGCGAGAGACCTTGGCCCCATAAGACCGTCAACACATGACCTCGGTCAAACCTCTCATCGGGGTTTCGGCGTTTTCGATGTCACTATGCACATGCCTCCGGGATTCCCGATCCCCGATTTCCCGATGATGAAGATCAACGGTCCAGATCTCATTCTTAATCCAACGGCTGTGAATACATCGCAAAATCGCATATCGCGATTTCGGAGTTTTTGTTGCAGTGTGTTCTTGACATATCAAAGTGTCGATTGTCCATGCCTCTGCTGACGTCACACGTGATTTGGCACGTGTTAGATCCTGCCACGTGTCACTCTGATTCATGAATTGTACGTGCCTGAAGTGTTAGATCTGCCTGACACCTATCATTAACTGGTTGTGCCACGTGTCCCTAGCTGACGTGGACTGCTGTCGTGAATTAGATCGACGGTCTAGATCACATGTTGATCTGACGGTTCAGATTCAGTTGGGATTTCGCATATCGCAAAATCGAGATTTTCGTTGCATTGTGTTCTTTGCATTATGAAATCCCGATCCCTGAATCTCTGATGGCTTATCTCCCTCGCAAATTCTGTAGATCTGACGGTTGTTGGCCTTTCGGGAAATTTGGATGGGATCCAACGGTCACTGGATCTCTGTCTTCCTTCTTCTCTGTAAACTCTTGTTGCACGCATTTTCTTCAATGTTGTTCCTCCTGAGCTTTTATGTCCGAATCCCCAAGGGTTTTTATCCTTCATATCCTTCCATTTCTGTTGTTTCCATCAAAGACAACAATCATCAATATGCATTCGTTGCTTGTTCAATATTTGCCAACACTTTCTTTGCTGGAGATTTTTGTCTCTTTTTGCTCTGCTCTACTCGCTTGACTGACAAAACTACCTTGCATGCTTCTAGTACCTACCTGCAATCCACATAACCTTCGAGAGTCATGGTAATCTTAACTACCCTACCAACTCAACTTTGTCAGGTCCACGACCCCTTTTTCTACTAGCAATAATCATTCGAGAGGATTTCATGATGATTGTTTTCTTGATTCTAGCATGTGTCTTCTTGATTTCCGATGCACTTCAAAACTGGGACTGGAATCAACACAACATCCAACATCCAAAGCAACAAAAGAAGGAAAATGAATTAGCACCCAGGTACTATTGTACCTATAACATGTTGTAGAGGATTGGAAGTATGTATTACAAATTGGAGTTCTCTCTATCTTCACATGTTTATCTATCCTTCCATCTGTCTTTATTAAAGAAGGTAATTGGTGACAAGATATTAGTTCATATTATTTTACTATATATTAATGAAGAATTTGAAATAATACTAGAACCAAAAACAATCCTTCAAACAAGGATCAAGCAACTTTGAAAACAAACAATTACTAAGTACCAAGTCAAGTGGAAGAACGTACCATCAGAACATGTAACATGGGAAGATGAGTTATTCATGCATAAACACCCATAGCTAATAAATTGTTAATGGAAACACTTGTTTGAGGGGAAAAGGCATGTTAAGCCCTAGATATTAAGTTATTATATTTTTTTTTTATATTAGTGTTCTCCTTATTGGTCGGTTAGACCCTTTAATTGTAATTTTACCCTTTGTATCCTATACCAAGGAGATTGATCCAGATTTAGGAGCAAAACAAACTGATTAATAGACTAAATACAATAAACAAAGAGATATGAAGAACAACACAAATATCCAATGAACAATATCTTTTATTAAATAAATGAAATAGGTTGAAAGTGTAAAACTGCAGAACTGAAACACTTGCTCGAATGGTGGTAGTTATCTCTGAGAAGAGATGTGGTTGTCGCATGCATCCGTCTAAGAAGAATGATTACAATGAGGCTCCATAGGCCTTTTTGATATTACTCATGAATTCAAAAACCCTAGACATCCAAAAACCTAACCCTAGAAGGTGAAATGCCAAAAGTCATGTGGGCCCCTATGGATAAGTTGGTACCTCAACTTCTCAGGGTCGTAACTTTTTCATACAACCTCTGTTTTAGGCACGTGATATCCCATTGAAAAGGTATTTCAAAGAACTACACATTACGCCATTAAAATGTAACTATATCTATAGTTTGACTGTGATAAGAAAAAAAAACATTGTTTAGGGGTCCAAAATGGACCTGGAAGTACAACAAGATGTGTTGACATGAAAACATACAAAATAATCCAGTTGGATTAGGTGAGAGGCCACTAGTATCCACATGGAAGATGTGTAGGGCTTCAAACAGCCCCAAAAGTGTAGAACCCACAATTACAAATAAGTACARAAKAATGTGTTGAACTAAAACAGAYAAGAGGAGCTAGTTGGAATAGGTGGGTGGCCACCAATATCCATTTGGATCAATCCTCCCCCCTTTGGAAGCAATGGTCTCCATTGCATTGAGTTCCCCCATCAGGTGAGGAAACTTCTGYTGGATTTGGCACCGRGTGAGCCACTTTCCTTGATGTAGGATATGCCTTGCCTTGAAAACCYGATAAAGTTGGATCCTCTACTGGCGAGTGCCCTTGACCTRTGTGTCCACTATCTGATCAATGGATGCTTGTTACATGYAGTCATGGTTGAGCTCTGTTGGTGTCAGTGGTTTTGTGATATCTGAGGTGTCCAATAATGGTGGAAAATATGGCCGAAGGAGGTCCACATTGAACACGGGTTGCAAGCCACCAAGTAAGGGTGGAGTGTTGAGCTCAAAATCATTGCTACCCACAGACTTTGTGATAGTGTAAGTCCCATAGTGAAGTGGGAAGAGCTTTCAATGGGGCCTTGTGAGACGCTCCTTCTACAAATGTAACCAGACCTTATCTCCAACCTAAAACTGGTGCGGTACCTTGTGTTCATCATGGAGTTGCTTGTACTTAGCATTGGATTTCTGCAAAATATCCTGGACCTGTTGGCGAATGTGTTGAATCCACTCAATGAATCTAGTGGCGTTGTCGGTATCAGACTGAACATGGGAAGAGTATGTCTGTGTGGTGGAAAGAGATAGTGAAACATCAATGGGACCCAAGGTTTGGAATCCCAACCCCACCTGAAAGGGGCTATGGCCGGTGGAGCTATGGAGAGCCCTATTGTAACTGTGTGGAACATAGGGGAGACTCTCATCCCTTGTATGTGGATGCTTAGAGTTTTACATGCGTAGGATGTGCACAATCATTCAATTGACAACCTCTGTTTGGCCATCTATTTGGGTGTGGAAATCAGTGGATTTAGTGAGCTTGGTGTCCAACAGTGACTAGAGACTCGACCAAAATGTGTTGAGGAACTTGTTGTCCTGATCGGAGATGATGTTCTGTGGTATCCAAAAATGGACCCACACTCGTTCGAAGAAGATCTTGGTAGTATATGTTGTTGTGATATTCATCTTGCAGGCTGTGAGGATGGCCATCTTCGAAAACCAATCAATGACCACAAATATGCATTCATTGCCTTTCCTGGTGGATGGAAGGTAAAACATGTAATCTATTGATATGGATTCCCAAGGCCTCTCGAAAGTAGGAAGAGGGGTGTATAAGCCTTGCTTCTTTATGGCTAGCTTGGAAATGGCATGGGCAGTGCAATATCTGATATACTTGTTGACATCATGTCAAATTTTTGGCCAATAAAAATGCTTCTGAAGAATGACCATAGTTTTCTCCATGCCAAGATGTCATGTCATTTGACTGTAGTGGGCTTCCCAAATAGGCTTTGCACTCTTGCTTATAGGAACAAAGAGATGGACCAGATATAATAATAGTACATCTTGAATGTGAAAATCGGTGACAGTCGCACCTATACCCAAGAGTTGATAGATGGTGGTGAAGTCTGGATATTGTTGGTAAAGTTGGGACCACTCAGATGCCTCATGTGCACAAGAATGGAGCACAGTGGTGAGTGCAGCCACAGGGGGTCGATTGAGGCAGTCAGCGACACAATTTGAGATCCATGTCTTATACTTGATGTTGAGATGGAATTGTTGCAGGTAAATGGACCACTTATGATGGTGGTCATTCTACAACATCCCCTATGTTTGTATGAACTGTAGAGGCTTGTGATCAGTGTGGATGATCATCTCCTTTCCAAGAATGTAATGTTTCCATTGATGATAGGATTTCACAATGGAATACATTTCCTTGTCATATGTGGGGTATTTCCGAATAGTATCTAAGAATGTCTCACTATGGTATGCCACCAAATGACCGTGTTGAGTGAGAACTGCGCCTACAGCATAGTCAAATGCATCAGTCTCAATATCAAACAGTTGTTGTAGATCGAGAAAGGAGAGTACTGGAGCTGAGAACAAGTGATGCTTTAGATCATCAAATGATCGTTGTTGTTCCTTCCCCCACATGAACTTTACCATGCCACCACCCTTGGTCACTTGGTTGGGGGGCCATGCAATATGGGAGAATCCCAACATGAACCGTCGGTAGAAGTTGTCCAGTCCCAAGAAGCTCTGAAGGTAGGTTACTATGGTCAAGGTTTTCTAGTCACGGATGAATTGGATCTTAGATGGATCAACATGTACCCCATTCTCATCAACAATGTAGCCCAAGTATTAGACCCTGTTTATGCCAAAAGAGCATTTTTTCAAGTTGTCATATAGCTTGTGTTGTCACAGAGTGCTCAAAACATGTTGAATATTTCACATGTTCTCCTCCCAAGTTCTCTTAAATATGAGGATGTCATCCAAATATACCACCACAAAAGAGTTGGTGAAGGGTCTTAATACATAATCCATCAACCTCATGAAAGTCGTTGGTGCATTGGTTAGGCCAAAGGGCATGACCAGCCATTCAAAGAGACCTTATTTAGATTTGAAGTTTGTCTTCCATACATCAGTTGGTTCGATGGGAACCTGGTGGTAGCCAGACTTTAGCTCAATCTTGCTGAAGAACTTTTCCCCCTCGAGTTGGTCAAGAAGTTCATCAATCTTGGGAATTGGGTACCGGTTCCTAACTATGATTTTGTTTAAGGCTCTGTAATCAATGTAGAGTTGCCAAGTCTCTTCCTTCTTCTACACTAGTACAATTGAGCTTCCACAAGGGGGGGATTTGGGTCTGATGTGACCCTTTGTAAGAAGATATTGTATTTGACACCTGATTTCGTCATTTTCCATCAACGAGCGATGATATCCTGGTCCATTAGGTAGAGGTGCACCTGGGTTCATATCAATTGGATGCTTGACTTGGCAGTGTGTCGGTACCCGGGTGGCTGAGGAGATTATGTCTCTGTATTCTTCCATGATCTCATCATCTTGCTTTTGCTACAAAGAGAGGCTCTGTGTAGAGGCCACAGATGTGGCAGCAACCTTCTTTTTACTGTGAGCACAGATCACAAAGAAGATGAACTTCCCGGTCTTTGAAATGACCTTACTACATTTCTTAGCAGAGATTAAAGAAATAGTGGTAGGCGGTGCTACCTCTGGTATCTTGTACAATTGTCTACCCAAAGTAATAACACAATTGCGGGGTCTAGACTCATACACAACATGACGCTTCCACAAATACGGTTGTCCTAAAAGAACATCACAAAATTCAAGGGGAGAAATATCATACAATACCACATCTTTGAAAGGCTTTATGTCATAGGGCAAACGACATTGTTGGCTAACACAAATATCTCTTACCCGGTGAAGCCAGCTGATGGTGTAGGGTTGCAGGTGTGGTGTCATTGGAAGGTCTAGATGCTTGACGACCTATTCTAAAATCAGGTTCTTCTAACTACCTCTATCGACAATGAAATGAAGCAGAGCCCCCTTTACCCACATCTGTGAGTGAAAGAGGTGTTCCCCTTCCTCTGGTTCTTCTGGTTCACTTGGCCGTAATTTGGTTGTCATGATAGTGGCACTAGGTTCAACATCGATAATCCACTTCTCTTCTTCGATATTTGATCCTAAATCAGAATCACCCTCTGACTCGAAAGCCTTCATCTCAACCCTAAGTGACTGCTTGGAGCGAAATTCTTCAGTGTTGTGCCTAGGGATTTTATGGTGATCACACCATTTTCTCATGTCCATCTTCGTCTTCCCATTGCCCTTCTTGTATTGTGGCTTCGACTGGTTGTCCTGAGAGTGGTCATATTTGCTCTGTCCCCTGTTGTGTGGGTTAGGGCCACCTTTTCCCTACTTTGGCCATGAGAAGTTTGCAGATCTGAAATCTCGCCTCTTTTGCTTAAATTTATGCTTGATCTTAACAATGTATCTATAAGTCATACCCAACGAGGTGATGTCCAGAAATTGCATTTTTGTTTGAATATCTCTATGTAAACAGTCGCAGTATTTGAACACCAGATTTTTCTCAAAGTCTTTGATACCCAATTTGGTGTGCAATGTATGAAAAATATTGGTGAAATCTGGTATTGTCTAGTCCCTTTATTGACACAGAGTGGTCCATCTGGTGTACTGGTCCTCGTAGCTTCCAACCGGGTAGTAATGTTCTTTAATGGCATCCTAGAAGGAACCCATGTATGGGAAACCATAAATATCGCAGATTCTTCTATGGCCCTTTTCTCAGAGTAAGTGTCCCACCAGTCCTTAAAATGGCGAACAACCTTGAGGAGTGCAAAAGTAATATTTTCCCTATTGGAAAAGTTGTGGAATGAAAAATACTCTTCGACCAAATTCAACCATTTATCTACAACATCTACATCTATTAGTCCTTCAAATAATGGAATATCAAAATTTACATGTACCTTAAAGGGGGTTGCATGGCCGCTTGATGAAGATGCTTCTCCTATGGGCATCCACCGAAGGATATGTGCAAAGTTGTCCATCATTTTATTCCTTTTTCATGCAAGGGATTCCTCGAGCAACATTTTAAAAGGATCTCCTGTTGCATCATATTTCTTTTCATCTCCCACGGGTTGTTGTCGGGCTTGGCATGACCAATCTTGCAATGGCTCGATTGGTTCGAGTCCCAACTTATTGTCCCCAGATCTTGTTGGGGACATGCACGAAGAAAAAAAAATGAAAATCATACCTCTCTGATACCATTGATTCGGATTTAGGAGTAGAACGAACTAACTAACACACTGAATGCAATAAACACAGAGATATAAAGAACAACACAGATATCCAGTGAACAATATCTTCTATTAAATAAATGAAGTAGGTTGAAACAGTAAAACTCCATAATTGAAACACTTGCTTGAATGGTGGTAGTTATCACTGAGAAGAGATGTTGTTGTTATGTGCATCCTTCTGAGAAGAATGATTACAATGAGGCTCCAGAGGCCTTTTTGGTATTACTCATGAATGCCAAAACCCTAGACATCCAAAAACCTAACCCTAGAAGGTGAAATTCCAAAATTCATGTGGGCTCCTATGGGTAAGTTGGTACCTCAACTTCTCGTTGTCGAAACTTTTTCATACGACCCCCATTTTAGGCACGTGAAAGCCCGTTGGAAAGGTTTTTTAGAGTACACATTACGTCATCAAAATCTAACTCCTTCTACAGTTTGATTGTGGTGATCCAAAAAAACATTGTTTGTGGTTCCAAAACGGCCCTAGAAGTACAGCAAGATGTGCTGACCTGAAAACATACAAAATAAGCCATTTGGATTAGGTGAGAGGCCACCAATATCAACCTCGGAGATGTGTATGGATTTAGACAAGCCCAAAAGTGTAGAACCCGCAATTACAAATAAGTACAAAAAAATGTGTTGAACTAAAACAGATAAGAGGAGTCAATTGGAATAGGTGGGTGGCCACCAATATCCATCTGGATCAGAGACCTAGTTTTAGAAATCATCTCATCTTGTACATGTGTTATAATGTAAAAGGAGGTTGTCCTCTCAAAGAGCCTTCTCATTCATTATTCGATATAATTCTCAAGGCATGGAGTTGCTTCTCTTTCTATTTTTTTTATTTGGGTGTTTGTTTCCTAACAACATTCTTAATAGGTAGCAATACATCTCACTCAAATTAGTCTAACAAATGTTTGTCAATTTTGTTGTGATTCTCTAATCCATTAAAATTCATAGACAACAATTCATGTAGAGAACCCTTCACCATCTCTATATGCCAAAAATCAAACTTACGTTCACCCATGCTAAGTCTCACAACTAAACCAAGCAACAGATTTGTCTACAAAGATGACAACATGGCTCAACGTTTGAATTTTTTCATAGGACTCCAGTGAACAACATTTAAATATCACATAGATGACTCGAAAAAATCAAGAGGAAAAAATTATTTCTTTTATAAAATAATAATACATGAGTTGAATGCATTTGATATAATTCTCACCATTATGAGAACTTATTACTTTGATTCAAATAGTTACTTACCTAAAAATGACCATTTAGAAAGCTTCCTTTCAAAAAAAAAAACATTTTTAAGTCTTGAAAATTATAGAAAATAGGATTAATTTGATATTTTCATAGAAATATGTGTATTACCCCCTATTGTACTATACTTGGTACATTGAGTGTGGTGCACTCTGAAAAAACAACTAATTTGTGAAAATAGGACCAAAAATTCATAACGTGTAATTTTTTTTATTGAACACAATATTATGACACTAAATTGATTTTAACTCAACGCTATATATTTATAAATAAGACACTAACTTGGTGCACGCAATATGGGATAAATTTTAAGAGGTAGTTATGACATAACTTCAATGCAAGACGATGCAACCACGACAAAAAAGTAAAAATAACACTTTTTGAATGTTTTATGCATTGTTACAACAATGCAAAGATGACACAACATCAATGCAAAATCAAGCAAATTACCATCACAAAATCCTTAGGAATTCCAACAAAAAATATTGGCCAAAGGAGGATGGACTATAGCAACACAAATTAAAAATGCTACAACCTTGTATTGTATTAGTGTATGTGCATAAAATGACAAGAACTCATGCTTGAAAGGAGACAACCGACGCAAAACATGTAGAAAAGTCAATGGGAAATAAACCCAACTAGATATATCGAATTGTGGAAAGGGTTTACATCAATTAAAGAACTTTACATAAAACAAAGGACAATTTTGTGTGGACGGTACAAAGAAAACACCATTTAGCAAATATTTTAGCGAAGATTCTTACAAGATATGCACTCATGTGTATTATATATATATATATATATCATGAAAAATTGGTAACAATAATAATGGTAAGGGTAATGGTAATAGTATAATTAAAGGGAATGATGTGGATGTTGTACTTAGGAGCCTTGATGTGCTTATTACAATTATGAGCATCGATGCATTCATAAATGCAATGTGCATTGATACACACTATAATCTCATCCATACTCGTGCTTATATATTGAACATCGGTGTGTTTATTTAAATAAAGTGCACCAATGTGTAACAAAGATTGTAGTGCACCAATGCTTTAAAACCTTAACATGCACCAATGCATAACAACTAATATAATGTAATGATGTGTAAACATGTATAAAATGGACCAGGGTGTACAAATGAGTACAACACACTGATATGTTTCAATGAAAAAATTTTCTACACATTATTTAATATTTTTCCGAGTATGCAAATGTCGCTTCTTATTTTTTTGTAAAATTTCAATTCCTTATCAGAAAATCAAATCATTTTTATAACAATATTGATTGATGTATTTCAATTATATTAAATTGTTTCAAGTTGTGTAAACTAACATGTAATTTAGTCCTATCCATGTACAGGGACAGGGTCAAATTCGGTCTTGTCTATGTACAAAGACAGAGTCGAATTCTATGTAAACTAACATGTAATTCAGCCCTGTACATGTACAGGGACAGGGTCGAATTCGGCCCTGTTTCATGTTTCCTAACTAAATAGACTATCATTTTAGATCACTTATCAACAACAACAGTCAAAACATCAAATATTTATTCTCCAACTTGAAGATACAAACTGAACAATATCAGCAACAACACCATGACACCTATGTAACATATATAATTATCTTTGTGTGATATTATAGGCCCACATAGTTCAATTGGTAGTTCTTATGGGCATGTCTTTGTACATGGACAGGGCCAATTCAGCCCTAGGCCCTGTCCATATGTACAGGGACAAGCCCGAATTCAACCATGTCCATGTACATGGACATGCCCGAAATGGCCTATCCCTATGTCTAAATCTTGAAGAATAGGCCTAAGCCTTTATATAACCCAAGGAAAAAACCTAAATCATATGCCCAATCCCATCTGTTAGCACTCTGTAATTTTCCCAAGGCTGTGATGGCAGTCACAAAGGCAACATCAAAACCACTTCGAGTCTTGGATCTAGCCCTCCAAGACTCAGAGAGGGATCTCTTTGTCTGATATAGCTTTGTTTGAAGAGAATATTAGGCTAGCTATGAAGAACATGGGTTTGTTTATGGATTTTGAGTTGGTTTGGTTAAGGTATAAAGGACCATTGGGCAACATGGAGTCAATGATAAAGACGATGGATGAATGAATAACTAAAACATGATGTAACCAGGCAAGATAATCATGCAGGTGGATTATTTGAGCTTATAGAATGGGAAAGGAAGAAAATATTTGTATTCATTTCAAATGTAGAGCAGAGTACAGCTGAATTCTACACTTCAAACTCGGAAGAAAACATAAATATTGCATTAAGCCAACATAGGGTGTCAAGAACAAATCCTGTACATTACCTTCTCATAGACAATACAGAAAGAAAGGTGTATGAAATAGAAAAATCATGAGTTACATGAGGGAAAAACTTCACCACTTAAACATGATACAGGAATCTGGAAACAATGTCTTTGTATTCATTCGCAAAATCATTTATAGACTATTGATCAACTTTACAAAACAGAAAGCCATGTTTCTATATTATCTCCCGATCTGGTACCTCCAGGTCGAACCTCATTACATTAAAATCCTATGAATAAATAGGATAGACCTCCCCATAAGTTTCA
>ML816713.1:37485-67828 GCA_009831015.1 Picea engelmannii | reverse complement strand
TTCGAAACACTCCTAAAAAGAGTAACCCTCTATCTTAACCTTCCTAATCAAAAGAAGAAGTTAAGAATGAAAACCTCGATTGTGTGTATGCATGTGAAAGAAATATGAATTACGTACTGGTTATAAATAAATATAAATATTGACTAACAACCAACGTTTTTCTTTTGCACACAAAGCGGAAGACCAACCATGGAAAATTGCAAACGTAGAGAATGGTGACTCACCATGAAGTGGGGGAGGGCTCCCACAATAGAGACAAAGATTCTGATAAAAGGAGGGCGGTAGGGACTCCTCCAGATCTAGCCGAGACTATGAGGAGCCTCATGGTCGAATTACAAAGTTGCAAGGCTGACAATGAGAGGATGATGAAAGAATAAGAGAAGAAAACAGAAATTAACGCAGTTTTATTGCAGAGATTATCCGACCTACAAAGACAAATGAAGCATGAACCTGAGGTACAGAAACATGGTCATATTAGTGGCCACACTGAAAGGAGCACCTCGAAAAAGGTCCATCCCAGAGGTAAAGGACAAGCGACAGACGATTCCTCTGGGAAGGAAGCTGGCAGTTTGGAGGGCTCTTCTAGCAGCAGAACTAGTTCTTATTCCCAAAGAAGATAGAAGAAGTGAAATCTTTCCAAGGGTCATAAATTCAAAGAATTCAAGAAGGCCAAACCACCCTCCTTCGATGGTGAAATAAAGAAGGGAGAGGAAGTAGAGGCCTGTCTGCTTGGACTAAAGAAGTATTTCAGAGTCCATGACTTCTCAGAAAATTTGAAGGCCCGAGTGGCCACCTTCAACTTGAACGGAAAGGCTTCCATTTGGTGGGAAGACCTTAAGAATGTGAAAGGGGTTCACGAAGAGGACNTGTCTTGGGAGCAATTTGAGAAATACTTCCGGAAGAAGTATTTGTCGGAAAAATATTTTGACGAGAAGACTAAAGAGTTTTATGAACTCAAACTGGGGAAACTCACTATAGAATAATATGTCAACAAATTCCTCAATTTGTTGAGGTATGTACCTTATATAAAATCAGAAAAGCCAAAGGTTTAATGCTTCATCAGTGGACTACCTGAGGACTATCGGAATAGAATTGAATTTGATTAGCCAAAGACCCTAGAAGGCATTATCCGAAAGGCAACCTATTGTCATGAACAATTCAGACATTGAACAGAACCTCGTGAAGGATGGAAACAGAATAATGGTTCAAGATTTTAGAAGAAGGGGATTAAATCCCCAAGATTTAAGAACTATAAGAAGAACCCAAGGACAAGCTTCCCAACCCAGAGTGTACACCAGCAGAACTTTCCCTCCTTGAGCAGAAATAAAACTTCTGGATCTGTACCAGCCAAGGCTGATAACCCAAAGAGAGAACCTTTCAAATGTTGGGGTTGCAGAGAAGAACATCTACTGGGAGACTGTCCACACTGACAACAGAATAGTCGGAGAATTTACAACATCCAGGAAGCTACCACCATCAATGATGTGGCCAGGAGTGTGCCAAAAATTTATGAAGCCTTGGATAATAACCAATATGACCACCAAGCTTCAATGGTGGAAATAGAAGGTATGATTTACAACCATCTAGTGTCTACTTTGATTGACCCTGGTTCAAATTTGAGTTATATAGCCCCTAAGGCTGTTGATAAGTGTAAAATATAGCCACAAAAACTTACCAAGCCATGGTTGGTACAGTTAGACACTGGCACCAAAAGAAGGGTAGCAGAGGTCATACCAACCTGCCAATTAATGTTGGGTGAATTCCCCACCCAAGCAACCCTTAACATATTATGATTGTATGATCTATTGATTGGTATGGACTGGCTAGCCTCCCATAAAGCCAGATTGGACTGTTACCATAAAACCTTAGAATGTGTAAGTAAAGAAAGGAAAAGGATAACCCTTCAAGGGATCCAAAAACCTGTCTCGGAGAGACAAATATCAGGTCTGCAAATGAGAAAGTATTGTCGAAAAGGATGTCCCCTATATGCAATACAGGTGTTGAAAACTATTGAATATGACAAACCAAGCCTTGAAGACCACCCTACTCTGAGAGAATACAGAGATGTGTTTCTGGAAGAGGTACTGGGTCTACCTCCAAGAAGAGACATAGACTTCTCGATAGAACTTTCACCAGGAGCGCTGCCGGTGTCTAGGACACCCTACCGAATGAGCACACCTTAGTTAGTTGAACTCAAATTGAAATTAAGAGAAATGATGGATAAGGGCTATATCCGGCCCAACATGTCTCCATGGGGAGCACCAGTCCTATTTGTGAAAAAGAAGGACGATACCCTTAGACTGTGCATATATTATAGACAACTCAATAAGGTAACCATAAAGAACAAGTACCCCTTGCCCAGGATCGATGACGTGTTCGATCAATTGTGGGGTGCGTCTATTTTCTTAAAGATTGACTTGAGGTCGGGATACCATCAAGTCTGAATTAAGGGTGAAGACATCCATAAAACTGCATTCTGGACGAGGTATGGTCACTATGAGTTTGTGGTAGTGCCATTTGGGTTAACCAATGCCCCTGCCACTTTCATGTGCTTGATGAAGAATGTACTCAGCAAATTCCTAGACAAATTTGTGCTGGTTTTTATTGACGATATATTAATTTACTCCAAGAATAGACAAGAGCATGAAGATCATCTTAGGCTTGTGCTGCAAGTTCTAAGAGAACATCATCTCTATGCCAAATTCAACAAATGTGAATTCTTCTAGAAGAAAATACATTACTTAGGCCATGTTCTATCCGAAGGAGGAGTAGCGATAGACCCTGAAAAAATCAGGTCTATCATGGAATGGCCTACCCCAAAGGATGTTTCAGATATCAGATCCTTTATGGGATTAGTAGGGTACTATAGGAGATTTATAAAAGGATTATCCAAGATTGGTTGTCCAATCACTGCCCTCCAGAGGAAGGGGAAAAAATTCACATGGACACAAAAATGTGAAGAAACATTTCAAACCCTGAAACATCTACTGACCCACGCACCCATGTTAAAGATCATTGATCTCGAAGCCAACTTCCTCGTGTGCATAGATGTCTGTAAGGAAGGGCTCGGAGGAGTCCTTATGCAAGGAGGAAGTGTGGTCTGCTATGAATCTCAAAAATTGAATGATCATGAAGTCAACTATGTGACCCATGATCTAGAGCTGGTTGTCATAGTGCATGCCTTGAAAATGTGGAGGCATTACCTCCTAGGAAGAAAATTTGTACTCATGACAGATCACTATGGATTGTGATATCTATTTGACCAACCAAAGCTCAATGCTAGACAAGCTAGGTGGATGGCCCTCCTTAGCGAGTTTGATTTTGAAATCAAACACATTAAAGGAAAGGAAAATAGGGTGGTCGATGCCCTTAGCAGAAGTATGAAAACAATTCACTTGGTAGCAGTGAGAACCTGTAAGACGGATGTCAAGGAAAGAGTCAGAAATGCACAAGAAATAGATCCTTTTGTCTAGACCGTGACCTCGTACCTACAGCAAGAACCCACAAGGATAAAGTATGGAGGCTACCAGATGATGGAAGGAGGTCTGCTCACTTACTGAAGCAGATTGTATATTCCAGATTGTGACGAATTGAAGAGGTTCATACTGGATGAACTACATAAAAGACCCTATACTAGTCATCCAGGATACCAGAAAATGATCATGGCCACTAGGAAACAATTCTATTGGCCTGGGTTGAAGAAATACATAGCTGAGTACCAAGCCAAATGCATAGAATGCCAACAGGTAAAAGCAGAACATTGACACCCATCGGGATTATTACAACCTCTACCAATCCCAAAATGGAAATGGGAAACCATCTCCATGGATTTCATCACCGGATTACCAACCTCGGCCAAACAGAATGACACCATCATGGTAGTGGTGGATAAATTGAGCAAGTCTGCCCATTTCATCCCCGTCAAGTTGACTTGCAAGGAAATAGACATCGCTCAGGTATTTGTGAAGGAGATATTTAAACTTCATGGTATGCCGAAAGAGATCATGTCTGACAGAGACACAAAATTCACTTCCAACTTTTGGAAATCACTGATGGCGGGTTTAGAAACCAAGTTGTTGTTTATCACCACCTATCACCCTCAAACTAACAGATAAACAGAAAGAGTGAACCAAATACTAGAAGACATGCTAAGAATGCATGTAATGCATCAACCCAAGAAGTGGGAATATTACCTGCCACTGGTGGAATTCGCCTACAACAACAGCTACCAAGAATCTTTAAAGATGAGGCCCTTCGAAGTCCTATATGGTAGGCCATGCAACACTCCTATCAGTTGGAGTAATCCTGTAAACAGAATTTATTTTGGACCCAACATGTTGAAAGAAATGGAACAACAAGTGACTCAGATAAAACAAAACCTGAAGGTCGCTCAGAACCGACAGAAAAGTTATGCCGACCAAAAGAGAACTCCAAGAGAGTTCAAGGCGGGAGACCATGTATATCTCAGAGTTAGGCCCAGGAAGAGTTCTATGAAAATGGGAGCTTGTGCCAATTTGGCACCTCGGTGCTGTGGACACTTTGAGGTTCTAGATAGAGTGGGACATGTAGCCTATAGGCTAGCACTTCCTCCCACAGTAAAAGCACATAATGTTTTCCATGTTTCATTATTGAAGAAATATGTACATGATTCTAATCATATAATTGACTGATTTGTGATCCAGGTGGAATCAGAGGGAGAATTTCTACCAGAACCTCAATGCATACTAGACATAAAGGAAACCCCACTCCGGAACCGAACCATTGCACAGGTCAAGGTGCAGTGGAGACATTTTGGCCCAGATGAGGCTACATGGGAAATGGAGAATGCCATGAAACAAGCATATCCGATTTTGTTTACCTTTGTACATACATGTCATGATGATAGATAGAACATTGAGGATGATGTTCCTTTAAGGGGGAGGGAATTGTAACACCCTATTTCCCCCAGTCTGTAAAAAATAATTATGCTGGCCAAGAACTATGGAAAACTCAAAGATGTGAATGTGTGATTCTGAATGGACCTTAGTATACAAGGTCGACGAATGTAAATTAACATTTTGAATATATATATATATATATATATATATATATATATATATATATATATATATATTCTGCAGGACTGCTGAGAGGGGGGGGATGTGCTGAAAAAGAGACCACTATGGCTGAAGAAAGGTGGTGGAAGGCACCTAGAATGGTGGCATTAACTTCCACCAAACCAAACTATATTTGGTCTTCACTGGCCCAAAGAATCAAGAGCGTCTCATTGGCCCCGAAATGAATTACTCGTTAGGATGGTAGGTGAAGAGGCTCCTCATGAGTTAATGAGGGATGGGGGTGAACCGCCCATCTATGGAGGCCTTAGACCTGATCACCATGGGGGAATCTGTGCCACATGCAACCTTGCCGGAAAAGAAAAGGCAGGTAAAAGGTGTGGAAAAGGGGGACGCGAGGGAGAGATCGCAGAGGAAGAGATGGGAAGAACTCTGGAACAAAATACAGAGGGAGCGATAGTAGAGAAGAAGGAGAGTAACATTTGTTCTCGATCACTGAAGAACCGAGATAGAGAGTCCCAAGCATCGTGGTCTAGCTTAGGGGTGGCTAGTAGTAAATCCATTCAAAGTCATTGAGCCTATGATTGGGTGGAAACGAGCACCCCTCTCAGTAGTTGCATCAAACCTGGTGTTTTTCTGATAAGTGTTTTATGTCTTGTATCTTGAAATTTATATGCTGACATGTATGCTCATAGTTTGTGCAATTATGAATGGTTTCAGTATAAGACTCTTTGCATGGTGTTTTGATCAGAAAGGATGGTTGCATGCTTTTACTGGAAAGACTACATATGGATTATGTATAGATATATATATGTTGAACTAATACAGATTTTTCAATTCTTCTCTTGGGAGATTTGTTCCTGTGTTTGTCTTACCCAATGCCTTGGATAGATTTCCCCATAAAGGCACCCTTTCGAGACCACTCCTTTACTTTCTAGAAGACCTTCTAGTCTGGTCTTCAAAACCTGGTGTAAATTGCCTGAGGACCCAAAGGAGGATGTTATAGTTAAGTCTTGAAATCTTGCATGAGGGAGAATGCTCCTCGTAGAGTCCAACATTTTGGCATTTCGATACCCGGGATACCCAAGGGCGAGTTCCCTTGCACTCGCATTTCTTGAAATCCCAACTTGTGAAATCCTGAAATGACAGCGTGTGGATGAATTGGGACCTTTCCATGGTTAGGTACCCAGGATACCCTCCGTCTTGCTAAATGCACGAATGAGATCCTTTCAGAGGATCTGAGGCCGGTTACGACCATAAAAATTGAATGAAGGAACGCAGGCGATAATGCCTCGACCCATTTTTAACCTTCGCAAGTAATGAAGAAATTGAGACCATCAATCCCAAGACCCATGGGAGTGCATGGACCATCCAGCTGTAGAGTACTCGTGGCAGTCGGTAAGCGTTTCGACGTTTCAGCACCTGGGGAACTAGAGGATAAGAACCCTTGTCCTCACGACTCACGAAATCCCGACATACGAAACCCCGAAATGACGAGGCATGGACAAGTTAAGATGATTCGGTATTTTGGCACCCAAGGTACCTAGAGGAAAGTCCCTTGTACGTGCCAGTCCTAAAATCACGATGGGTGTAATCCCGAAAGGTCAACACGCGGACATGTTACGATATTTCATCATTTTGGAAATCAGAATACTCAAGAGTGTATTCCCTTGTACTCACAAGTCCCGAAATCCCGACTTGTGAAGTCCCGATATGGCATAGTGTGACTTGGATCTACATTTTGGTGTTTCAGTACCTGAGACCCCCAAAGGAGAGTTTTGTTCCATGTGTCTACTAGATGCAAAACCCCGAGATGGCCTAGTGCACATAAATCTAATACTTCAGTGTTTCAGCTTCCATAGCGTCGAAGGGTATGAACCCCTTGACGTATTATAACACGAAATCCCGAAAGGAGAAACCCTGAAATGAGCTTAGAAATGAATACCGGTTTCGGAGTTTTGAATCCCGAGAAACCTAAGTGCGAGACCTCCTATTTGCGCATATCCTGAAATCTCAGCAAACGAAACCCCGAAATAATAATAGCATGGATGAGGTAGGGTGCTTCGGTATTTCAGCACTCGGGATACCTAACAGTAAGTTTTCTTGTGCTCGCCAGTCCCGCAAACCCTGGTTGTGAATCCCCGAAATGGGCTGAGTGACATATATATATATATATATATGCATGTAGGATTCAGAGTTTTGGTTCCCGGGAAAACCAGGTGCGAGACCTCCTGTCATCGCATACCCCAAAATCTCGATGAAGGAAACCCAAAAATAGTGAAGCATGTTTAGAATTGGTGTTTTCAGAGTTTCAGCTCCCGGGAAACCCAGATGTGAAACCTCCTGTCATCGCATCCCCCGAAGTTCTGGTATGCGAAATGCCAAAGAGTAGAGTGCCCGAACTTAACCTGGGTTGTTGTTAATCATGTTAAGCGGTTAGATCCATTTCGTATTTTGGCCCTTCGAAAGACAAGACAGAAAGGGGAATACATGCACCGCGATTTCCTGAATCGCGAAAGCCGACGAGCACCTCCCCGATAAGACCTGTGGTCATAGCCACCGATCATATGAGTGCGGTTAAGGGATAGCAGGGTCTGTATAAGGTCCTGTAGGGATTCAGGGATTATGTTCATCGGAGAAAAGATGAAAAAGGATGAAAATTTTCGAATTATGTAGTGGATGTGTTACATGGGGGGAGTTGGGAAAGAGATTTTTTTATCTTACTTGAGTTTATCAGTAAAGCTCCTAGTTCCTGTAGGGCTACGTTTTTTGATTTCCTGCCTTTTTTCATTCTCGTTTTCTTCGCTGAGAGTTGTGGTTGTCCCTCACCTGCTTTGATTCCTAGATGTCCTATCTCCCTATGTGTGTGCTTGAGCCCTCTGGATTTGGATTCCTCCCTTAGGAGGAACAGGTATTGGATGTGATCTAGTTGCTCCGCTGGTACATTGTCTACACCCTGCCTTTTCCATTGCTCCAATATGTTCGAGAGAACTATCCCTTCCCTTTCCACAATGTCTCTGAGATCAGGATCTTCCATTCCTGCCTCGCTTGGAGTCATTTTCACGTCTCCATCTGCCTCCTGCATGGGGGTATTGTCATCTCTAGTTTCTCCTTCCATAGGAGTTGCACTACCCCCCTGTCCCATATTCTTTCTTGGGCCATCTGTGTGCTCATTTGTTGCTTGTTCCATGGCTTCTTTATCTTTTGCCTTTTCCTTTCCTCCTTCTTCCCCTTTGTTGGTCTCGTCCCGTACTTTTGTTCTATTCCTAGCCTCTGGATTGCTCCCTATTGGGGTTTAGATTTGTTTCTTGTTAGCTCTGTTTCTGTGGTTTGGCTTTATAAACCCATCCTCATCCTACTGTAGTTTGGTGTTTTTTGATTATTCTTTTTAATGAGAGGACATTCTAAAATTAGGTGTCCATGTTCATGACATCTTCTTCATCTGAAGGGGATCTTCTCGTATTCAATGTTTTGTATCCATTTATCATCCCTGAATTCCAGGCTTATGGCTTCTGGGAGTGCCCCCAACACATCCATCTCTATGCAGATTCTTGCATAGGATGTATATCTCCCTTTTAGGGTTGCTTCTGAAGTCTTCATGTATTTTCCCAGTTTTTTCCCTATTTCTTCGAAGGTGGAAGGTAGCTAGTAATCTAATGGCAAGGAGTAAAGTCTCAGCCAGATAGGTACATTTTTTAAAGTTTCTTTCTCTAGGGAGAATTTTTCCTTGGGCACATGTATAGTCCTGCTGAGGCATGGAAGTATGCCCCCCCCTCAAATACCTTATCCCTATCTTCCATGTTCATGAACATTGTTGTGAAGAAGCCTTTCGAGCCCAGGTGGAGTTCCACTTCTCCGCTTGGCTTCCATTGATATTTAATCCAGTTGCACAACGTTCTTTCCATTGGCCATAAACCCATAAACTTGTAGATTAGTGCATGTGTCTTCATCTGGTCCTTGTAGAGTTGTATTTGCAGATATTTCAGTATTACCTTAGGTATCATTGTTGTTTTTGGTTTACATGGGTTGCGCCCTTCTGCCCCATCAGGGCTCATTGTTTCTTGCGCAACATTTTGAGTTTCTTTGGCTTCTTCCCCCATGCGATCACTTTTTCCCTGGTTGCTTTCCTGACTCTTTTTCGGTTCTGATCCTGAGGTGCTTGTCATTGGTGCCTTGAAACCTATGCCTCGTGGGACTTTCCCCCTATCTACCACTGCCTTATTGTATGAGGGGGTTCCATTACCACCCCCTTTTGTACTCATGTTGTCCTCTGTTGTGGCCACGACTGCGAAACCCTAACTTACAATTGCTCCAGACCCTAGCTTTGTTCGTCTCTGTAAATCAAAACATTTACAAATTCTTCTTATTCAAACAGAGGTTACATTCCCTTAACTAGCCTTTAATTACAACTTGGTATACTACCCAAACACCATATATAACCTTTGTTACATAGACTCCTTTAACTTGCATATAAAATATCCCATGACTAGAATTAAGAGTCATATTGTATTACAAATTTGTATAAATTTATAAAGAGTTTTAATTCAAAATTATGATATCATTTTTGGAATGAAAACAAGTTAGATTACAAACAATTTGATTTTTTCATTTTTCATAAGCTATTTTTTCATTTTTCATGATTTATCCTTTCACTCCTACCATATTAAAATCTTAGTTCACATAAAACTGGGAAATCCAATGCCTTAATAATTATATATTTTTTACAATAATTCATCCTTGTACATGGACACGGCTGAATTCGGGCTTGTCCCTATACAAGGACAAGCCCAATTCCGGCCTTGTCCATGTATAGGGACATGCCCGAATTTGGCCTTGTCCACCTCCTAAAACACAAAACATATAAATAAATCAAAATTTAATTCATTGGGAAATATGTTAAGAATTACCTAGACCCTGAACCGACGGCACTGAACATCAACCAACAAACAATAAAAGAAACCAACAACAATGACCGCCAATAGCAACGACTGCCATCACCAACTTCCAATAGCAACGACAGTCGGCACCAACCAACAGTTCGTAAAAGTGTAAAGAAAGCGATGTGTGGGGGATATATAAAACATTTTTTGGTCGAAAGGTTTTTTCAGACGAAACCTGTTTTCAACCAAAACGATGTGACCAGGGAAAAATTTGGTCGACTTCTTTCGGCCAAAAAATCGTTCGGCCGAAAAGATGTTATCGGAAAAAAAAAAAATGTCTGGCTAATATTGTACATGAAATTCGAGGTCGTCGTCATGGTACCATTTGATTTGACATCTAAAGGTTCAACCAAAAAAGTTTTCAGCCGAAAAGATGTGTCTTTCGGCCAAAAAATTGTCACTAGGAATTTTGAAGACCCGAATCTCACAAAAGTGTTACCCACCTTCATGATTCAACCCAATCGTTTTATATATGAAAGATGATCCACTGTATTGAAAGGATATTTTTTTCAAGAAACCCATCAAACCAATACGCATGTTCACTTTCAATACTATGAGTTGGATGTCATAAGTTGTGCAGCGCGCATAAAGTTAATAGAATTTCAATCAAGAAAAAAAACAAAAGTTGCAAAATGGAAAATTTCCAAAGTCGATCATGAACAAATAATTGAAGATGGCATACCATTACGATTGATTTAAACAAGTGACATACATTCCAAAATTTTATATTTTGCATTGAAAGTACACATATTTATGAATATCTAGGATTCTGGAATCATTTGGTTTAGTTTACTTTCATGGTGCATTCAAATAAGGAGCTATATTTTTGATGAATTACAAAGTTTACTGAGCCTTATTTACAATTTGAGGGAAGAACCTATAGATTTTATAAGGAACCTAAAATGACCTATATTATGGGTGATTATACTAATCCTACAAATTATCCATCGTATACATGAATCATTTAATGCATCACCAATACTATAAAGGATTTGTGTTCATTATTTCCAATGATTTAAATGTTTTTTCATATGAAGAGGATAACTTCATATCAAAACTAGGACCCATTTCCATGTCATTGTAAGGGACTATTGATGGCTTAGAAAATCTTTCACTAAATGTAGTACCTTTCATAAAATCATCCCCCTCTCTATTAATATCTATCATTCTACAAATAAAAAAATAACACCATATACTAAGGCTTGGTTTGCGACATTTAGATTTTCGTTTTTTTAACTGAATTTGGAGTATATTGAGAATTCAAGGTAGTGTATGATTAGCATCCTAATTAAAAAATTTAAAGACATCCTAAAAGGTATCAATTTTAATTATGAAATTGTGAATTTTGATTCCAAAAGTGTTGATATATTAAATTGCTACAATGTGCATTTAGATTTCAACATCTTGAAGCAAATCAAACAAAATTGAAATTTTGAGCTATTTGACAAATGTGTATGATGAACCTAAAACTACTTATATTCTACACATTAAACATAGTTTCATTAAGTTTGATTTAAAAAACTTAAGTTGAAAAGGAATGTAATTTTGTGACCTGATAACCAAAAATAAAAAATAACGCCATCTACTAAGGCTTGGTTTGCTGCGTTTAAATTTTCATTTTTTTAATTGAATTTGGAGTATATTGAGAATTCAAGGTAGTGTATGATTAACATCCTAGTTAAAAAATTTAAAGACATCCTAAAAAGTATCAATTTTAATTGTGAAATTGTGAATTTTGATTCCAAAAGTGTTGATATATTAAATTGCTACAATGTGCATTTAGATTTCAATATCTTGAAGCGAGTCAAACAAAATTGAAATTATGAGCTAGTTGGTGAATGTGTATGATGAACCGAACTCTACTTATATTCTACACATTAAACATAGTTTTCATTAATTTTGATTGAAAAATATTAAGTTGAAAAAGAATGTGATTGTGTGACCTGATAACAAAGTTGGGAGTTTACTCAATTTAGACTTTGTATTGTGGATGGTGTGTTGCTATCCCTACAAATTTTTGAATAGAAAGTTATTCAGTGATATTGAACAACACTCATAGGTGTCATATTAATGGCACTAGTGAATACTTCCAATGTGCAAAGGATTGATAATCCATCAGCCCTTTTCATCCCTTTTCGGTACATAAGCAATTTATATCAATATAAATTTTAATGAAAATATCTTAGTTATATTAAAGTATATTTTAATTTTACATTAACAAAGCTCAGATGTTGTTATTATTTCATATTTTTATTTCAAAGTATATTTTTATTTCACATTTTCTTGAATGAATATATTGAAAGTTCAAAAAGAAACCAAGGATGAACATAACCAGTTTAGTGTTAGACTATCATTTCATTCTAAATTTTCAATAAAGAAACCAAGGATGAGCATAACCAATTTAGTCTTGGACTTTAATTTCATTGTGAATTTTCAATTTTGAACAGGGATTTTACTAAGTTTTGGATGGATAGGATTCTACGCCCTGTCAAAATAAGGGAGGGGCCTAGATTGATGCGATGATCAATAAGCTTAAATTTACAAAAGCATTGTTAAAGTCAATTGATTATCACTTTGATTATCACTTGAATGGAACAGAATAAAATCCATATTACCCAATGAAAACTTGGAAATTGTCAATGCTCACGACTGTCAAATATTTATATCTACAACCCCTCAACCCTATAAACCCTATGATGACACTATGAACCCTTCAACTTATAAAAATATCTACAAATAGAACAAAAACTATAATGATGATATGTTTGACTATTCAACCATATTTGCAAATCAAACAAAATTGAAATTATAAGCTACTTGACTATGCAATGATGTTTATAAATGAAATGAAATAAAACATTTTTAATTTCAGCACACTATCATAGAACATAAATTGTCCTTTCACCATCATAAAATTTGAAATTATAAGCTACTTGATTGTTTATAAATGAAATGAAATAAAACATTCTTAATTTTAGCACACTATCATAGAACATAAACTGCCATTCCAACATCATAAACAATATAAGAGAAATCAAAGATGAAATAATAAATTGATATTTTGAGTTCCATATATATATATATATATATATATATATATATATATATATATATATATATATACACAATGAAAGTTCGCATAGTTACATCGCCAAATACATAGGTTCCACAACAATTTTAGGATAATAACAAAAACTAAGAGGCAATTAAAACATTTAACTCCAAAATTCTTGACTCTAATCCATAGCTAAGATAGATCTCTTCGTACCTGCAAAAGAAAACATTTCTCGAATTTAAAATTTAAAAATTTAAAATAAAATATATCTACAAATTTAAAATAAATGTACACATACCATTTTAGATAAATAAAACAAATTGTGATTAAAGAAAAATTGGCATACATACCAAAAGTGTTAAGTTTCATCTTCCAACATCCATGTTCTCCTTTTCCACGAAATAATGTAAACATTTGTAACAATAAAAAGAAAAACCAATAACACATATTAGCATATATACTTTATTAGCAAATATTTTAAAGATATTTAACTAAATATTAAATAAGCAATAAGAAAGAATAACATACCCAACTAGAGTTCCACAAATTTAAGATTATTGCTCTGTTTTTATTATACTTTTTTGGCATTTTTTTTAAAACAAAACTTACATCACGAAGTTTCAAAACTTCCAAAATAGTTACTCTCCATATTAAGCCATTCTTTGCATAAATATTTAATTTTCTTCTATAATCAAATGCTCTTTCAACATTCCCTACACGATCTAAACAATGTAAGATCTTATCTAGAAAAAATTTAAAGAGAAAAATTGTGTGCTTGGTAACCAATTTTAGTGTTCAGAGTTAGATAATACCCTGAAAATAAATTCACTTGTGTTTGCAGAAAATTCACAAATCTCCATATTAAGCCATTCTTCCAGTAAAATACTTATCTCCTCATCTGTAGTGGAATATATGTTCTCATATAATCAAATGCCCTTTCAAATTAAAGGACTCAAAAATATCCATATTAAGCCATTATTCCAAGAAAATACTTATATCTATGAAAGTTCACAAATCTCCATATTAAAAACCATTCTTCCAAGAAAATACGTATCTCCTCTTTCTGCGGTGGAATAGATGTTCTTATTGGTACACACACAGGGGAAGACTCGGGGTTCAACGCTTCAACAATGCACCAACAAAACCATAACTACCGGCCCTTTCAACAACACCTGTGAAGCAAATGAAGTCTCACTCGAGGTAGAGGTAGGGGTGGTTGCAAGACTCAAGTGTCTGCAACCTCATTGGGATACAAATATGTGATCACAATACTTACAGAGCACTTATCAGTTAATCATTCATTAGCATTTAACCATTATTCACATCGCAGGGACAAACCCTAGTTCTAGGGCAGCGTAGTATTCAACTAGATCTAACACCTCTAAGCACTTAGCATATGGAAATAGATCAAATCTAGCATTCATTCACATTAATAAACACTAATCTATCATATCATATTCATATAAACATATATTATTGCACTAAGCATAAATCATATGAACAGTGTAACAACCATAACACAGGATATACGTGGTTCACCCCCAGTGTGCGGTTATGTCCACCAACTCTTCTTCTTCTTTATTATCTTCCTTCAATCTTCTTATATGCACAAAGCATCAAAACCCACTCTGCATAGGACATGATATCTACGTGCACCTCGCCATATCCTCCTTCCCGAGCTAGGTTATAGCACAAATCCCTCTTACACAACCCGCACATAGGATTCTTACAGTCACTTCAACTTAGCTCTGCAAGTCTTAACACACTGTATGTAGAAATCCTTTAGATCTGCACTAAGCCAATCTTACTGGGTCCAGTCACTAGTAACAACTCCTTCTTACATTGCCTAGATATCTATTTATACATTACAATAGGCATAAACATGGTTAAAACCCATGGGCTGACATCCCATACCCGTTACATAAACCCTAATCCCAAAAATGCCCTAAAAAGAGGTCGACTTGCACTTCACCTTTGACCAACCTGTTGAAGTCCCAAAATGGTCAAACTTGACCAAGGATCTCCAAAACTTGGTTAAGGGCCAATAGGCCCCCAACACTCACCTATGACTCGTCCCAAGTCACTCTGCTCTAGGTAACTCTAACTCAAAAGACTCAAGCTTGGCTCGAGCTGCCTCAACTTACTGCTTTGCCAGGGCCTCCTGCTCGATGAACTCTTGAATAACTGCCTTGGTCACAAGTCCTTCCAAGTGTTGTTTGACTGCAGTGACTAATTGTTCTAGTTCTACTCCTCGTTCTTCAATCTCCTCAAACAGTTGGCAAGATTCATCCTGGACTGGCTGGAGCTTCTGAGTCACTTCCATGACTTTGCTTTGTATGGCATGGACTTGTTGCTGAGTCGTGTGCTATTCTTGGGACCTTTTCATTCTCTCAACCGCTAAAAAGGGCTTCAACTAAACTTGTACTATTGTTGCTTGCTACTTTCCCACCTAGAGCTGTGACTCCAATGTCTTCAGTTCAGGGTCCTCAATAAGGTGCTCATAATTCTTCGCACTTTGATTGCTAAGTTGTTTACATTCCAAGGCTAATGCCTTGATTCTCTGGACTAAGCTTCAGGCAGTTTCTTCTCTCTGATCACGCATGTCCTATAGAGTGCTTGGCGTTGTTTGTATCTCTAGTTCTGCTACTCTCTGTTGAAGTTTTTGGATGGCTTCAGCAAGCTTCACTACTTGACTCTCTACTGGGTCTTCTTCTATCTTTTCTAATCCTGTCACAGAGCGAAGTGCTATGTTAATTGCTTCTTTAACTCCAACCTGCTTCGTAAGCAGTTGTTCTTTCTCCTTTTGTATATGCGCTCTATCCTCTGCAAACTGTGCTTGGAGGTCATCTTTTTCCTGTTGTGAAACCCGACGTTTCTCTATGACTTCCTCTTGTATTTACTTCAGGGCCTCTGTGGCCTATTATTTTTCTTCTTAGACACGGCGAAGGCGATCTTTGGTCATATCTATGCGACTAGAGTGAAGGGCATGTTGTACCCCTCTCAACTCTGCTTCAATCTTTTCATACATGGTTTCCTTTTTTGCTTCATTGCACTGTAAAATATCTTCTGAGGTATATAAGACAGCAGCGATGATTAGGTCGATGTCGTCCATTGTGAGCACAGTCTATATTTGTGGTTTACTAGATTCGAACTTCTTTCGCAATGTAGGTTTCATGGGGGGAACCTTTCTTTTGTTGGATGCTCCAGCCTCATTAATGGGATCCCTAGGCAGTGTTAATTCCCCTTGCTTATGCTTGTCTTCTTCCCCATTGTTCTATTATTTTTCTACTTCTTCATCACCTCCTCCTCCTGGTGATTCTGAGGCAATCTCATCTGATGCATTGTTCAGCTATTGTACCTCTTCTTTCTTCTTCCTTCTGCTACTTCTAGGTGCATCATGCTCTTCGTGAGTAACCACCAGACTTATGATTAGGTCGGGGTCAGATAGTTCAGCCTGGTCGACTGGGTTAAGGAACTTTGTGATCCATTCCTTAATTATTTCTTCCATGTCCTCCTTTGTAAGCTTGTAGTATGATTGGATTTCTTCTTTATGCTCGTCTCCAAGCGCAGTGATATAAATAAAATGCCTATCTGTGCAGAACTTCGCTATTGGCCTAAACCTGGGAAGGGTGTTCGGTGTCATACGAGGGAAGGACTCAATATCCATCTTCAACTGCAGGTAGTAGGTGTGGAACACCGCATTCGACTGCCATTGTTTCCCCATATCACTCGAATACCATAGTGTGGTGAACTTCACAACTAGTGGTTCAAATGGCTCAATGTCAGGGAAGGTCGCTCCTTCCAGAATTTCCCAAGAAATGAAGGCAATGAGGATTAGGAGTCAACTAAAATGGAACTCATAGCCCTGATCCTAATCGTTCCAACAGTCTTGTTCTAATTGGTTAACTAGGTAGCTCACCCAATTCATTTGTAGCCCTTCCATGCATTTTTCGGCAAGGTCAACGACAAACCCTGTGACCTGCGTGGGTTTGTTCTTCCAAACTATCTTACCAGCAATCAACTGGAAAGTGAGGTGCACTACACCATTTTGTATGGAGGCTTCCTTGTATCCTTACTTCCCCTTCTCCATGTCACTGTAGGTATCTTTAATTCGTTTCACCAGGGCATGGTCTGCAGCCTTCCCTAGGTAAAAGTTTTGTGGGTCTGGTCCTTTCATGCTTAATCTGGTGATCCTATGGATCAGCGTCGGATCGATAGTGATGCATCTATCCAACCACAAATAACCACCATGGAAGCATGACAACAGTATTTTAATGCACACGTGAACCTCCTGATGCCTTCCAAAATGGGGTATCTTCATTACATTCAGAATAATGGACTGTGCGATGTTCATGGTCAATGGTTGGGGAATGATCCTCGACTTCTTTCCCTTCATCTTGGTCAAATATTTGTGAGGTGTGAGTATGCCATAGCTCTTGCGGTCTCCCATATTATAGTCGTTGATCTTCAATGTCATAACCCTCTCCAGGTGTGGTTTAACTATGCGTATCTCCTTCAGGAGGTACGCAGTAATCAACATGTAGTCGAAGTCCCTCGGGACACTGTCACGACTCACCACATCAGCCAAAGGTAGGATGTAGTTAGGTAGGATGGATGGGATGAGCTTCGCATTCTCCAACTCATCATGATGCTTGGTTCTTTTCTCGATCGCAACTCAGGATGGTCTAGATCCACAAGTAGTCGACGGGGAGGCTTGCACTCCTCGCGTCGATGAGGCTTGAACTCCTACAAACATCACCTTCTTAGTCATGAGGTCAATTAGAATTTCTTCGATATACTTTTCTACTACGCTAATGTCATCCGACATGCACACTTATTGTTGGGTAAAAACACCCTACGGACTAGCAAATAGAGTTCAGACTTTTCATACAGATATGACCGAATAGAAATTACTTTCTACATTCATCCCTAGATTTAAATCCCCTTTTCTTAGTAAATTCATGGAAAGATCAACCTACCTCGTTACCGGTGTTTGATGTCGATCCCCTGTTGTGCTTGATTACTTGTTCGCAGTACTCCTTCCAAAGTTGACTTGCATCCAAGACAAGCAACAACTATGCATGCATACTACTTATATACTAACGAGTTAGAAATCCAACATAAACTAATCAAACCATAAAAAGTTCATGAATTGGGATGGGAAAATCACTTTCTTTATTACTTTGAATGAGTCAACTTACAAAATTTGAGACCGGCCATGGCTCCTTGAACCTGATCCTAGGCTCCTCTTCTTATGTCCTTCAACTGCTTTGCTTTGAATCTCCTTTGGCATAAGGAAAGGCTAAAGGGTTGGGACAATGGGAATACATAAATGGGAAGAGTTTCTTTGCTATATTTTTCCTCTTCCAAATGGTACCCCTACCCCTTCTTTTATAGGCTAGAAGGAGCTAGGTATTTGGACAAATCCTCTGCCATGCATGGCCGGGAGTTTCAGTTAACTCACCCATAGTTTTTTTTTTTGTCGGCAACTTTCCTTTTTTCATGCTTTTGTCAGTCCACGCGGGTTGTTTTGGGTCAGCCAACATGTACACGTGTGCAGTAATGGATTAGGGCACGTGGGCCTTTACTCAAGAGGATTTTCAAAGAGTTGTTCAACAATGTTTTGGCAAAGAAGGGATATGAGTTGGCTTGATGCCAGGTAAGAATGTATAGTGAAATTTAGGGTTATAACAGATGCCCCCTAATGTGTGAGGTCAGAAGAGCATCTGATGGCTGAAATACATTACCAATATTTACTGATGTGCCAAACGATTAAGCCCAAGGATCAGGAACCAGGAGGTGTCGTCTGCAAAATAACAAATGTCTCACTGAGGTAGGCATACCCATGCTCAGGATAAAATAGAACCATGGCTACCAATCAAATACACTATAGATCCATGTCAAATAACTATAAAGAGTAGCTGCGAACAATACATAGCGGAGCTACATTTCGAAATCAGAAAGATATACATATAGAGTATCCATCTTCCAGAAGTTGATTCGGCATGATGGATGGAGATGAGATATTCAGAGCTTGAGCAACAACTTCAAAATATTCAAAACTCAGGTAGGAGTGTAATATGAGTGTACGACTGCACTACCCAGAGGTCTTCTATGGCTCGTCGTTCATGGACTTGATAATCTTGATGATCGAACTGAAGGCTTCAGTGATTTCGAACAAGGACTTGATTGGATGTTCAATATGGCCGGGTATGCGGACAAGAGACATATTGCAGAGGGGTCAACTCAGGCTTAGTGACAAAATTCCCTTGGACAATAGCACGACAAATGATGAGACTCAGGCAGCATGTGTGTTAATCATAAGTCTACAAAGCAGGAGGCAACGCAAACTCTCCATATGTTTGGAAGAATAACCAAATGGTGGAGGACACAACTCTATATAGCGAGAAAAGCTTCCTAAGGTTGTACTACATCCCATAGTCTGATGAACAAACAGACAGATGTGCTTTATCCAAGGGAAACTCATTATGCTGCCAACAAAGAAAATACCTTTCCCTTCCTCTTTTTGGGGTATATTTGATTTTTTTTGTTCTTTTCAATAATTGAGGAAAAAAGAATAAAGGAATATTATGTTACAATGGAGGAACGAGTATTGAAAACATACAAGTTCAAGGAACAAGGACAAGACTGATGTTCTTGTAAAATGATAATCAGGAAAAATCCTTCAGTGGCCAAAGGTGTTAAGACGCAGAAGAAAACTATCACAAGGCTGGTGCATAAGGTATGAAAATGTGGTTAATAAAACACACAATGGTAACGCCCTTCGATGTAAGTTTAACGAGACCAGAGAAGGTAAGCTCGGTGGTTTTTCATATTTAGAGAGAAAAAACATAAAAGGAGACTCCATTGGGGTAGCTTTTTTGAATATAGTCTAGTCAGTTCGAAAAAGGGGTAAACTAGCACCGATTAGACATTGATTCAAAACCATTTTAACGAGTGTGACAAGGACAAGATCACTCTGCCATTTTTTCATTTTTAAGGAGTCTGAAAAAAGATTAACTATGGAATCCATCGGGAATATTCTTCTGGACCAATTTAACGAGTGTGAAAGAATAAGGTCACTCAGCAATGTTTTCAATTTTAGGGAGTCTGAAAAGAACTTAACTATGGACTCCGTGGGGGTTTCTTTTTCGTAAGTTTAGTCCCTTAGGCCCGAAAAAGGGATAAAATTATACCTGAGAGTACTCTTCTAAAGAACGGAAGTTCCATAGAGTATACCTTTGTTCGTATAGTTGACCTTCCAGACCGAAAAAGGGGTAAACTACCACCAGACATACGTGACTTCAAATTTCAGTTTAACGAGTGTGAAAGGCCACAAGATCGCTCGACAAAATTTTCATGTTTAAAGGGTCTGAAAAGGGCTTAAAAGGAGACCCATTAGTTTTTTGGGAGTCCTGAGGGTGAGATCAAGAGCGAAGAAGAATCATGAAAATGAGGCTCAAACTCATATTCAGGAAAGACTATAAGGACTCCTGAGCCTACAGTGTTTTAGAGATGGCATGGACACCATAATGCAACCAATACCTACCTAGGGAATCCATGTTCTGGTAAGCTCTACCACCAAGTTATGACACTTCTAAAGCAGATATGATGGTTCTATGTCACAACCTGATGGGATCGATCCTATGGCAGAGGAAAAAGACAACGAGACACAAAAGTCGGAGTAGTAACCTAACCTATATGCTCAAGTTGATTCTTGGAAAAAATTTCATGGACCGTCAAAATTTTCTCAAAACTCAAAAAAAGTGTCCCAATACCCGATAAAATCCCTCCCATATAACTCTTGAATCACTCTAAATGGTTTTTGGTATAAAGAAACTGATAAGGGAGGCCAAAAAAGTGACAAAAAGAGGCCAAAAAGTCTATAAATAGAAGCTAGTAGCTCATTATCACCATTGTTGATTTGGAAATTGACTCTGGAGCCAAAAGACCCCCTTTGCTAAAAACGATGATTATGGGAGCTACAGTGGATGAAACGAACTTCTGCTTGGACCAAGTAAGTACAAACTCCCCTATCTAGCTATTCAATTCTTCAATTTTGCATTTGATTTCATTTTTTGGGTGGGCGTCGACCTTTAAAAGGTTGGCCCTAGGTCCACATGGGTTGTCTCTGGACAGGCCGCGTGTACACTCAGGCGGAGTAAATCCTGCCCATGTGTACACGCGACTGTCACCTCGACAGCATGCATGTACCCCCTTTTAATGTCAAAAAGAACTAAAGAGAAAGCACTGACCCTCCTAAACTTGGCTGTTTTGGCAGGATGTATGTCTAGTGGAGGGAAAGGGAGCATGAAGCAATTAGTGAGTTGGTTGCGGGAGATCCGAATGTCGTGGCCGCATTGATGAAATGTGGTTTACTTAAGTTCTTCATGTGTCCATTTATGTGAGCGAAACCAAGGCTATTGAATTCCTTGATTGACTACTGGCACCCTGATGTAGAGGCCTTCATGCTAGAGGGGCAATCACTGGTGCCCACCACCGAGGATATCTACTTTTTGACTGGCCTCTCAAGGAGAGGGGAACCAGTCAATTTCAGGATGTTTCCTGCGGGGCCGCATAACATAGCGGAACTGATAGCCCAACACTATGAGGCTAGGAAAAACCGTGTGAGCTCCCAGGTGCCCATAAGTAAGATTACTAACCTATCACTACAAGCGATATTATTGCTTATTGGGCGGATTACCAGTTTAGCAGCCTTGCACCAGGCATCTCGTGCATAGATGAACTGTGCTATCTAGTGCTTGAATGCACAGATTTTTGACTAGAGTACCACAATACTTGAGTGTATGAAGAGGCAATTGACAAATTGCCGACAGCGAACACAGAGGAACTTCGAGTTCGGGACGATTTTGTGTTCATTCTTCTTTGAGAGAGTTCCAAACTTTAGTCCTCGGAAAGTGGTATGAGGACATCAGGCCTCTTTTCCTACAATATGTAGATGGGCAGTATTACTACTATGACATGGTGGTGGAAGGACCAATGAGTCCTTCGATGATGACTTATTTGCGTGGTTGTCACAACAGATCCCTGTGATCGAGGATTAAAAATATGTAGGGATAGATTTTTCTAGAGATCCTGAGATACCCGTGCCTCCTGGTGAGGAGTGAGGTGAGATGGGTAAGTCTCCACCTTTGTATTTTTTTTTTGTTTGTATATGTAATTTTTATGTCATTTTTGTTATATATATCATTTTATTTTTTTTATATGCCAAAGTATTTGATGGGTATACATTTTTTGCATGTAGATGTGGGACCCGTACGACCTGTTGATTATGCACGGAACATGCGTCGTCCTCGATCAGAAGCCATAGCTTCCACCGAGGGACCAGTAGTAGTAGGGAACCTCCCAACCGGGGAGGCTGAGAGGGTCCTTAGACGAGTTGAGTGGAACTTCATTGCACTCACTTGCACAGTCCTGATGGAAGAGATAGAGGACCTGTCGCCATCCATGCAGCCTCATGTAGTGGGGGAACCTTAGATGTGGGTCTGATTGTTTAGGCGTTTAGCCCATGCTGTGGACTATTATAACAAGGCCCATAGGCCCTGAACTTATTTAGACTTTTTAAGTGCCACGAGCACTACTTGTATATATTTTTTGAGGGAATAAGCCCTGTGACTCATTATTAGTCCTATTTTTTAGGTGCTTGCGTCCATCTATGTACTCTGGTTATTTTATGATGTTATATATGGTTTTTTGATCTTTTGTGTCTTATGGATCACGTGTGCAAAAATGTATTTACATGCTTATGCCAATGTTCTTTCATATGTGTGCAAGATGCCAATCTAAAATTTGGTTAGCTAGAGTATCTGTAATTTGGTTTGATCTCCTAGGAACATGAAACTATGTAATATAATCAAAGTTTTGTTCTAAGAGATGTACCCTAAGGAATCGTCGGTGTAAAGTTGGATCATGAACCCAGTACACTTTGTTTAGCTGTGACACAACCAGTTGAGCGTCGAGATAGACCCAGAGATGAGAGATACCCAATGACAAGGTGTCACGAAGAAACTCAATAACTGCACTATACTCAGCGACATTATTTGTGGTGTCACCTAAGCATATACCTCCAGAAGATAACAACTGGCCCTAAGGTGTAAAGATTACCCAAGCTGCGGAGGCAAGCCTCCGAGTGTGCCAACTAGCATTGTTTGCATACCCAACGAACACCTCAGAATCACTTGAAAACTATTATATTGACGAAAGATAACATCAATGACACGTCCATAACAATTAAAAGAAACTAAAAAGTAATAGTACAAAGACTATACATATGTTACAAAACGTTACCCACAATGACCTACCTATGAGTAATACTTCTTGAGGTAGAGCCCATTTCTAGGCTCTGCCAAAGCATTCCCTTCAAAATCAACCAAACGATAAGCGCCCTTTTTTAATACCTCTTTTATGATGAAGGGTCCAAACCACATGGGTTTGAATTTTCCTACCCCCAGGGAGTCCTTATCTTGGTCATAGACCAGGACAAGGTTGCCTTCAGAGAAAATCTGAGGACGAATGGACCTATCATACTGACACTTGACCTTATGTTTGTGAGCCTCATTGTCCAGGTCCGCATCACGACGTTGTTCATTGAGTTGCTCAAGGTGTACTAACCGTTCTTCAAGTGGAGAAGTGTCTGGCAATAATTGTACTGCCAATTTTAGAGATGGGATCTGACATTCGATGGGCAAGACTGCCTCCATCCTGTAAACGAGTTGAAAAGGTGAGAAATTGGTTGCAGTCTTAATAGATGTTCGGTAAGCCCATAATGCTGAGTATAACATCAAATGCCAATTTGACTTGGCTGAGTTGATAGTTTGTTTTAGAATAGTCTTAAGAGTTTTGTTTATAGCTTCCACCTACCCATTGGCTTGGGGGTAGTAGGGTGATGAATGCTCTTGTTGTAACCCAAGATTTGATGTTAATTCAGTCATCATTTGGTTTTGAAAGTGACTACCATGGTCAGTAACAATCTCTCTCGGGGCTTTGAACCTAGCTATGATTTGGTTGAATAAGAAGAGAGTTGCAGTCTCTCCATCATCTTTAAACGTTGGCATAGCTTCGACCCACTTAGTGAAGTACTATAGCTATGATGATATAACAGTGCCCCCTTGCTGACGAGGGGTTGAAAGTAGTGTAATCAATCCCCCACTTGGTGAAGGGACCAACTGTGATGACAGGAAACATAGGAGTGAGATGTGCCCTCATCTTCCGAGAGAAGACTTGGCACGGATGGCACTTCTTGACCGATTCTATGCAATATTTGTTAAGTGTCGGCTAGAAGTAACCTGCTCGTAGAATATTTTGGGTTGTTGCCAACCCAGACAAATGACCGCCACAAGATCCGGTTTGGAAATCATTGAGCACGATGATTGCCTCCTCATGTGTGAGACAACGACATAAGATGCAGTCTACACCTCTCCGACACAACGTATCATTGAGTATGAGATAATTCTTAGCCTGATGGCATATACACCGACGCTCATCATGAGAAGCAGAAGTGGGGCACTTCAAAGTCTAGAGATAGATAAGTATATCTCTGCACCATGGATCTGAAGATGTGATCAAAAACATATCTCCCCGGATAGGCGATTCTTCAGGCACAACGTCACCTGACTCAACCGGAAGTTCTGAAATAAGCTCTGCGAAGACCAATGACTTTTTGGACTTTGCTGAAATGAAGTCTAAGTCAAATTCCTGGAGGATGACTATCCATCTACTGATTTTTACACCTATAACCCATCGTGTCAACATGTACTGGAATGGATTCACGATAGCAATGACGTTGGTCTTGTGAAATAGAACATAATGACGGAACCGTTGAATAGCATGAACTGCTGCCAACGCAAGTTTTTCGATATGAGAATAATTAAGTTCCAGTCCTATGAGGCCTCGGCTCAGGTAATAGATCACATATTCTAAGAACAAATCATCTTCCTGAACTAAAACCATGCCAATGGTTGACTCTGCGGCAGCCAAATATAATAAGAAAACTTTGTTATAGTTAGGTGGCCGTAGCAGAGGTGCAGTTGTGAGGGTGTGTTTTAATGCGTCGAAAGAGAATTGAGCGGCTTCGTCCCAGTAAAAAGTAACGTCTTTCTTCAGTAGGCGCATAAAGCCCTTGGTGATTTTGGCATAGTTGGCGATGAAGCATCATAAAAAGTTTGCCTTGCCTTGTAGACTCTGAAGTTGAAGAATTGTGCGTGGGGGGGGGCAACTGGATTATTGCCTCCACCTTGAGAGGATCGACCATGATCCCTGTTGTTGATACAATGAAACCTAAAAAACATCCTAACGTTATGCAGAAGCTGCACTTGTTTGGATTCAAGCAAATCTGAAAGTAGCAACAGCATTCGAAGATAAGTCTAAGGTGTGTGGGATGATCCGTTCTCTTGCGAGATCGTGATGCTAAATCATCTAGATAGGCCTCAACTATATGCTTGAGATCGTGAAAGGAAAAAGACATGGCTTGTTGGAATGTGGCTCCAACATTTTTAAGACCAAAAGGCATATTACGATATGCGAATGTACCCCACGGACAAATGAATGTCGTTTTGTGTTGGTCTTTGGGTTTGATTTGGATTTGATTGTATCTCGAAAAACCATCCATGAAAGAAAAGGCTTCGCAACTAGCACATTCATCAATGATCTGGTCGATGAACGATGTTGGAAAATTATCTTTGGGACATGCCTTGTTCAAATCACAGAAATTGGTACATACACAAATCGTGCCTTGTTTTTTATTGACCGGCATAGGATTTGACACCCATTGAGTCAAATGGATAGGATAGATAAAACATGCCTTTAGCAATTTCTCAACCTCAATCTTGATGGTTGCTTCTTTCTTGGGATTAAATGGACGAAGCTTCTATCGAACAGGCTTGGCATCAGAATATGTTGTGATTTCATGTTCAACTATTTTTGGATCGATACTCGGCATTTCCTCATAAGACGAGGCAAAAATGTTACGGAATTCTTTGAAAAGATCCGTGTAGATTTGAATCTCTTCGGGGGAGCAATCTGCTCCGACGAAGACGTTCTCCATGATGCCAGGGTTTTTGGAGATGTTGATTGGTATAGTTTCAGTGATAGTTTCCATATTTCCCTCATCATAAATTTCATGTGTAGCTAAGAGATTAATAGGACACGACTGATCTCCTGTCATGGTCACAGTGAATTCTCCTTCTTCTATTCGGCTTAACTCTGGGAGAAAATATGATTTGTGATGAATATCTTCCCAAGGTTTGTCCGGACTAGTCATTGCTTTGATTACTGCTTCATCAGAAGGCAAGACTAAGTCTAACAAATCGGCGTTAGAGAGAGAACCCTGAGCCCAAATAGGCTCTAGAAGTGGATCTAACTCTTGTGTAGGAGTCGGATCAGTGTTAGATGAAGCTTGTTGGACTAAAGAGTAAGCTACTTCAGTGGAAGACAAGGGCATGGACATGCCTAGGTGCCTTGTCTCATCCATCGTGGTTGATGGGGAAGGAAGAATCCATGGATCCTCGAAGTAATTCGTGCGGAATGACGAAACTTGAAAAATCTCAACCTTATGGTGATTAGATATAAATTCGATATCGCCCTGAGGAGGTGGGTAATCGAAGGTACCCATCAAGGATGGGCACAAACCAACTCCTACATTGATGACACCTGGTTGAGGATTATCAATCATCAGGATCGTGGATGCCCCCAAAGCTGGTTCAGGTCTGGAGAAAGAAAATTGATCGATGGTCACTATCCGACCTTCGTGTGGAAACAATAAGACTCAAAAAATTGTAGCAACCACAGCTTGCATAGCATAAGTCCAACTCTATCCTAACAAGAGGTTATAGTCGAGGGGAGCATCGACTACCTCTACTTTGACACACACGGTCTTCCCTCCTAACTACACGAGGAAAGAAGGAATGATGCCATGTGGTCGGAATGAATGATCGTCGAAAGCAGTGAGGAGAGTAGGTGATGGAGACAAAACAGGTTGGCTAATGGCCTTCCAACATGCCAATGACATAACACATGTCGAGGCGCCCTCATCGACCACCGTGCGGAATATATTCCGAGTAAAAATTTTTGTGGGGTAAGCCACTACTATCTGAAATGCTACATGGTAAGGCAGAAGAGGTTTTAAGTCAGTTGTATCTAACATGATGGTACCCGGATTACAAGTCTCAATAGAGCCCAATACGGTTAACAAGGCTTTCCTCTGAGCAGAGCAGCTTTGGAGGACCTCCAAAGCAGACATCGCACAAGGGGTTTGTGATAAATCCTCCACCACAAAGTAGTTCTGGGCGGCCCTTGCGTTTGGGTTATGAGAAGATTTTTTAAATGTACCTTTTGGAATGTGTGTCATTGTTTCTCCCAATGTCTTCTCAATATGTAGAGCAAGAGATGGGAGGTCAGCTTCTTTACCCTTCTCAGAAGTTCTTGGTTTACTATAATCGTGCGCTCTAGTCAATATGAAATCATCACCCCTAACCATATAAACGTTCATGAATGAGGGGTTGCTCGGAGGCGAGAAGGTTTCTTGGCTGCCCCCTTCCATGCTTGCAGAGGCTTGAGTTAGATTTTTCCCATGTTGAAAAGGTTTCGTCAACACCGCCTGTTGTTGTTGCGTGACAAATTTTTGGGCCTCTACAAGTCGAGGACATAGATGGGTCAGGTGGTCTTCCGCGCACAGGTTGCAAGGATACCTCGCCTTTCATTTTTCAGTGTTGTCCCCGCTAACATTATCGTTGGGTTTTTTTATCCCCCTTACCCTTTTTTCGTTGTTTTTTCTTCCCTTCAAGCTGCTGGGTGGCCTTTGGGTTAGTCAACTGCACAGTGTGTACTTCTGACATTTTGGTAGGGGGAGCAACCAAAGCAGTAGTTTGGTTGGCCGTTGTATGTTGTATGGATAACTACTGCAACTGCTTTGTCAATTGCTCAGTGGGCTTGGTTTGTGTTGAACCAACAATACCATCGGTATGTGGTCCAGCTCTCTGTCTAGTTTTATCTAGTATTGAACATGGTGCATCTGGCAAGATGTTGTATAATAAACTGGACTGAGAATAGATGAGCTCAAACTGTTGAGCCCTCATGACGACGTCTTCTTCAAAAAAAACTCCTGACGTTGAAACGTCTTTGGATAATTGCGGGACCAAAGACTTAAGGAACCATTCAAGCAAGAATGCTGGTGGAACTGGTACCTTCATTAAACTCTTCCGGCGTCTCCATTCTCGGATGTGATAAAAGATGTAGTTAGTTGTTGTCTGTTCGAAATTAGCGAGCAGATCTGTGCCAGCATCGTATCTCACAGGTAACTGGAAATGGTTAAGGAAAGTCATCGCTAGTTCACCAAAAGAAGAGTATATTAAGCAATCGAGCTCAATGTACCATTTCGTGGCACTCCCAATGAGAGTACGTTGAAACGATCACAACTGAATGGAGTCATCTTTAAATGAGTTAGATGAGTACCAAAGATGAAAGGTAGTCACATGATCTCCTGGATCTTCATTAGGCTTGGCTTCGAACTTTGGAATTTCCAAAGGCAACTTCGTCGGCATAGGAGGCCAACATGGATCATGACAAATAGGGTCATTCAACAACCTTGTCAAATCTGGCAAGTGTAAAATCACTAGGAACGGTAGTTTGGGTTGCTGCTGATAACCGGGGGAAAAGGGACCTGGAGTTTGACTGGCACCAAGTTGCCAGGAAAAGTTTGGCTGCTAGCTCGGATTCTAGTAGAAACCATGGCCCTAGCCAGCATAAGGATTTTGCATATTTGGATACATCATCGGTTGATTTCCCAAATAGGACATAGACTATTGGGCATGCATTGTATTCGAAGTACTTTGGGAAGGATTGCCCCATGCCGGTCCCGTGGGGATAGGCATAGTAGTTTGTCCGGGGTTCCATTGATTGTGGAAAGAATTACCCCAGATTGGCATTCTAGAGGAGGGAAAGGTGTTGAACCTACCAGCATACTATGCAAAGGTGTTCCTTGACTCCCCACTCCAAATAAACTATTGTGTGTAGGTTTCCTGGCGGATTTCTAATGCGAGCCACTGAGTGAAGGGGACGAAGGAGGGATATGACCTCCTCCATAAGGAAAAATGTTAAAAGGGATAGGAGTGCCCCCCATGTGACCTTGCAGAGGAGCACTAGGGCTTCCTTCCCCCAGACCCAAAGTCTATAAAGTGATGTAGGAAAGTACAGGACTTGTACCTGAACTAGGCATCCCGTATGAGAACGGAGGGTCTGTTGCACTAGGTTTGAAAGGGGTTGTGGCTGCCGCCAAAGATGGGTTCGAACCACTATGCGAAGTAGTTGCGGCTGAGACCATGGTGGCTCGGACCAAGGACGGTAGGTTAGGATATGACAGCTCTCCTGTGGTGACAACCGTGGTGGGAATTGAAGAATTCCCAAAAGGAGTAACAACATTTGTTTCCATTGTTGTGTGTGACACTGTCTGGCGCTCGTCAAAATTGAATTGGTACAATGAAAGGTGCCAAGAGATCAGTGGTAGGGTTTCAATTGAGCCAAGAGAAATTGCTTCAAGGTCCAAAATGGTTGATTCCTCTGGGGATTGTTCGGGCACAATGGTTTGTAACCCGATCACTTCAAAAGACCCTTGTTGGTCTAGCTTCCGCCTTAATAATGGCGGGGTTGGCTCTAGTGTAACCGACGGCAGGCCAAGAAGCCTTCGTGACCGGTGGAGCTCGGGATCCTCCACTGTGTGAGAAGATCCAAGACACTCTAAGGTAGTCTAAACACTCAAAAGTAACACCCACTACAAAAGAATCCCTAGAAGATAAGACAAGCAAACACTAAATTAATTGGAAGAATAGTTACAACAACCAACACTAGAGCAACTTACCGGTGCAAGTGCAACTCGAACATGGAAGCACCCTCCAGGTATACTCTGCAAAGCATGGCCCGATGTTTGTCCTAGGTACCTTGGTATACCCCCACAGTCACCTGTGTATGTCCCTAACAAATATTGGCAACTAGGTTGCCAACACGCGAATAGTCACCAGGCGGGTACAGTCGAAAGTCGGGTAGACCACAATGAGCAGGGTATCAAGCCTGAAACCTGTCAAGGGTATCGAGCCCAAAACCTGTCAAGGGTATCAAGAGAAAATGGTATGGAAGACAACTGAGGACCTCGAACAAATTCGAGACCCACGAAGCCCTGTGGAAAATGCAAACGACAGAATCCCAAAGCAAGCCCTCTATATGTGTTCTCCACTACGATTGGTTCAGCTTTGGAGGGGTTATCGCCGCTACCTTTCTGCACGCGA
>ML816713.1:24614-36159 GCA_009831015.1 Picea engelmannii | reverse complement strand
TTACAGGTGTTTGATGTCGATCCCCCATTGTGCTTGAATACTTGTTCGCAATACTCCTTCCAAAGTTGACCTGCATCCAAGACAAGCAATAACTATGCATGCATACTACTTATATACTAACGGGTTAGAAATCCAACATAAACTAATCAAACCATAAAAAGGTCATGAATTGGGACAGGAAAAGCACTTTCTTTATTACTTTGAATGAGTCAACTTACAAAAGTTGAGACCGGCCACTGCTCCTTGAACCTGATCATGAGCTCCTATTCTTCTATCCTTCAACTGCTTTGATTTGAATCTCCTTTGGCATAAGGAAAGGCTAAAGGTTTGGGACAATGGGAATACGTAAATGGGCAGAGTTTCTTTGCTATATTTTTCCTCTTCCAAATGGTACCCCTACCCCTTCTTTTATAGGCTAGAAGGAGCTAGGTATTTGGACCAACCCTCGGCCATGCATGGTCGGGAGTTTCAGTTAACTCACCCATAGCTTTTTGTTTCGTTGGCAACTTTCGTTTTTTCATGCTTTTGTCAGTCCACGCAGGTTTTTTTGGGTCAGCCAGCCTGTACACGCATGCAGTAATGGATTAGGGTGTGTGGGCCTTTATTCAAGAGGATTTTCAAAGAGTTGTTGAGCAATGTTTTGGCAAAGAAGGGATATGAGTTGGCTTGATGCCAGGTAAGCATGTGTGGTGCAATTTAAGGTTATAAAAATGCTCGAGATCAAGTATCTCAGGTCGGTGGTCAAACACTCAATGCAATAGAGTAGGTGATGAAGTCTCAATAAAAACAGCACGGTAGTATTCAAGTCTCTGTGGGCTCGAATAATCACTATTTGAAAAAGTGTTCTCGGTACAACGTTCGATGGGATAAATAGACAACGTCGCAACAGATTCTTCTAATGGGTCAAAAAGACTTAATCAATGTAATTTCATCCATTATGACGTGGTCCCAACAGTCCAATTGCAAGATTGCAGGCCATAACTGCTTTTCTAATCATTCGGGAGCGTCGATCTAACGGTCATAATGCCTCCAATAGTTATACTGCTCTGCCATGGTGAAGTGTCAATCTGCGCTATACTGGTATTCCGGTGAAGTTCAAGTTCTGGAAACCTTCCTTCTGCGAAGTCTTCTCTGGAACTTCTTGCAATTTTTCTAACTTTGTTTTCTTCTTACTTAGTTTTCTAGCCTTCTTTCCTGTAATCTGAATTATTGGGTTCCTCTTTCCATTTTGATTCTTATCTTCTCTTGGCATAGTAACTTCACATTGTTGATGATCTTTCATAGGGTTCAAGGGAAACACTTCTTCTATGTCTAGGGTAGGTTCTCTACTCTCCTGTATGGACAGGTTTCTCAAGTCTGTCTGTGTGATTTCAACTTCAAGATCCAAGTTTCGGATCCTTAGCAGCTTCGACTTGTTCTCATGTTCTTCAATTAAGTGTGTTATTCTCCTAGTCATGAAATCCTTTAATTCTTGTTTTTTCTATTATATATCTTCCTCTTCTTGTTTTCTTCGGATCTGATATTTTTCAATCCAGGTTTTTCCTAGCAGCATAGCAAATGGGGCATTGTTCTCAATAAATTTAGCGACCTCAAATTCTTCCTCTGTAGAAGTTCCATGAGCATTCATAGATGTCTGGGTAAGTATTCCACATAGGGTTATTATCTTTCCTCTAAATAATCATATTCCTCCCAATGAATGAATCATAGCAGGCTTTCCCAAAATTTCCCAAGTTCTTTCTGTCATGATATTCACTTGGGTTTCCTCATCCAGAACATAGTCTATGTCGAAGTCTCCTATTCTTTCTTCTATGCACTCTATCTCTTTTAAGATCTCTAATAGATTGGTTTCTTTGTGATCATTCAGGGTTTCTTTCATCTGCAGTAATACAGTCTCTGATTCTTTCTGGGATTCTTCCATAGTCTTAGTCTCTTGGCCTTTCTCATGGTTTTCTTGTTCCTTATTCATTTTTTCAACTTTAGCAATCATTCTAGGGCAATCCAAAACTTCATGGTCCATAGCTTTACAACAAAGACAACTAGGTTCTCTACTAGGGCATTCCTTAGCCAAATGTCTCGGTCTTCTGCAACTGTAACAAAGGATTAATCATCTATTTCTCTTAAATGATCCCCATCCTTTCTTGTACTGCGCACTAGGATCATAGTAACTAACCTGCAAAAAATTATTTTTAGGATCCTGCATCCATTTGTTAGTCCAAACATTCTTTTTATTCATAGGAATAACATATCTTTCACTATTTCTATCATATCTAATTATTTTCAATCTTCTTTCCTCTAATTGTGCCCTAGTTTTCAGGCTAGGACAAAATTTATCAAACATACCTAGATCCATATTTTTGAAACAAAAATTGTCACATATCTTACCTTTCTCAGAGCACCAAGCTTTCAGATTTTACCTATTTCCTTCAAATCTACTTCATTTCTTATCACGGAGCTTCGAAAATCAAGTAGAATATTGTGCACTAAAGAAGACACACAGAGCTTTCTTTGTTCCTCAGTTCCCAGCAATCACAGTTTCATTTCCTAGGCAACGAAACCATTTGTTAGTACACACACAGGGGCAGACCTGGGGTTCAATGCTTCAACAACGCACCAACAAAACCCTAATTTTCGGCCCTTTCGGCAACACTTGTGAAGAAAATGAAGTCTCACCCAAGGTAGAGGCAGGGGTGGTTGCAAGACTCAAGTGGAAGAAACCTTGCTAGGACACAGATCTATGATCAAAATATTTACAGAGCACTTAGGATTTAATCATTCATTAGCATTTAACCATTATTCACATCACAGGGAGAAACCTTAGTTCTAGAGTAGTGTAGTATTCAACCATATCTAACACCTCTAAGCACTTAGCATATGTAAATAGACTAGATCTAGAATTCATTCACATTACTCAGCACTAAGCTATCATATCAGATTCATCTAAACATATATTATTGCACTAAGCATAAATCATATGAACAGTGTAACAACCATAAAGCACAAAGAAACCATAACACAGGTTATACGTGATTCACCCCCAGCGTGGGGCTATGTCCACCAACTCTTCTTCTTATTTATTATCTTCCTTCAATCTTCTTATATGCACAGATCATCAAAACCCACTCCGCATAGGACAGGCGATATGTGCACACCTCGCCAGATCCTCCTTCCTGAGCTAGGTTACAGCACAAAGCCCTCTTACACATCCCGCACACAGGCTTCTTACAGTCACTTGCACTTAGCTTTGCAAGTATTAACACACGATATGCACAAAGCCTTTAGATCTGCACTAATCCAATCTTACTAGGTCTAGTCACTAGTAACAACCCATTCTTACATTGCCTAGATATTTATTTATACATTACAATAGGCCTAAACATGGGTAAAACCCATGGGCCAACATCACATACCCGTTACATAAACCCTAATCCAAAAAATTCCCTAAAAAGGGGTCAAGATCCCGTGATCTCCGCTTCGACTTGTGCTCCACCTTTGACCAGCCTGTCGAAGTCCCAAAATGGTCAAACCTAACCAAGGATCTCCAAAACTTGGTCAAGGGCCAATGGTTCTCATATAATCTTTCATGTACATGCAGAAAACACGAATCTGCACATATATTAATTCATTCTTCAAAAACCATTTAAATCTTTCATCTTTCTACATGGGATGTATTTGTATTACATATAATCAAATGCTCTTTGAAATATGTCTTCATTATGATCTAAACATAAGTGAGATTATGCACATGCATATCTTATTTGTAAATTTACAAATGTTGGATTTTGTGGTTAGTAAGAAATTAGTTAAGAGTTTGACAATACCCCAAGAAGGAATTCACTTCATTGTATGCAGAAAACACAAATCTCCATATTATACCATCCTTGGATAAGAAGGCAAGGAATGCAATCGAATAAAAATTAGAAACTTCCCCTTTTTTGATGTGGGATAGAGTCTGTTCTCAAATAATCAAATGTTCAAGTTCAAAATTGGGTTTGTATCATGATCTAAACATAAATAAGATTGAATGTACCATTTTAGATGACAATAAACTTATATAGGAGTTCTATGTATTTCAAAATAATTGATCAAAGCGTTGAAAAGTTATATAGACACTAGTTGAGTAACCCTTCTATGAATAGGAAAGGCTTAATTAAAAAGATCAAACAAAAATTTGAAAAAAGTCAAAAAATAAGCATATTCAACAAAAATAAGCTTGAACACTTATACATAAAAGGCTCAGCATAAAAACAAACTAAAACTCACTAATGTGCAATGTACATACATTTAAGAATCATCATGAATAGACGCATCCTTCTCTGGTATGGATGCATCCTCCTCAATCCCAATCTCACGCACTCTCTTCTCCACATTCTATTCAAGCACACTCTCAAACACTCTCTTCTCCACATTGCCCTATAACTCATTTCAAATTAGTACATTCGAAAATTAAATTTAAATGATATTAACACATTAAATTGTAGTTTTAAATTTTGAAACATGTAATACCTGTGATGTGTCAACCTGAATATCATCAACCACACAAGAGGATGGTATTCCCATGGTCAACTGAGTCAGGGTCTTACCCACCATACCCTAAGATTCAATAAATTATTTATTGCTTAAGACATTTTCTTTTTAAATTAATAATTTAAATGACATTGTAATTTTCATATATAACTAAATTTATTTTCAACGTGCAATGATACCTATGAACTCCCACCCTCTTCAAACTCTTCCAATGGGAATTGCGACAAGCATGACCAAGCAGTAGGAGATGGAATAGGGATATGTGAACAACACAACTAAGAATTAAATCTAGGGTTCAATGTGTTCACATTAATACAAAAACATAAATTTCATGTATGTTGATTATTCAAAAGATTGGAGATTGGACAACTAAAGTGCTCATATGTGGATAGTAGAAAACAGATACCTGATTCAACCCATCCAAATTTAAACTCGTTGAATCAAGTCCCCTATTTACTGGAGATTCATTTAACATATGACCAAACTGCAATTAATGACGATAACAACTCAATTATTTCTAAATATACAATGATATGTATCTAGATCTAGAACTACAAGAAAACTATCCTCAAATGCATGAAAAAATTACTAACTATAACACTTACCAATCTGATGTTCAGTTCATCATTCTGAATTAACACCTTCCAACCATTACGAGAAAATTTTTCATACTCCTTAATATCTTCTACTAACATGGAATCTATCTCCTCATCTATTTTGTAAAAAAATTGGCTTGAGAATTGGCTTCTGCTCTCTGACGGTTCAAACCAACATCAACACCATAAAAAAATTGATTCTAAATTTTCTCTGATTGCATTCCTAGCCTCCTAGCCAACATCTGATGTAACTCGCAACTATGAATGTGAGGAAAATTATCATGTTGGACGAGATACTAAAGGTCGTGGAGGCCTTTGCAATATTGCATTTCAATATGCCCCTTTCCGATCATATATTTGTCCTTTACCAGCCCCATAATAAGTGGATGGGTGCATGGCCATGAAAAAATCTGCATAAAAGTGTCTAGAAAAGTAATTTGGAACCTCATCATTCCACGGTAACTACCCATATGCTGCCAAAAATATATTATAAAAAGTTCATGCTATGTTGGGGTGCTTAAAATATTGCACCTTCAACATCTTTCTCTTTGGCCCCTCTCTGAAATTGAACATAGAAATTGCATCTTCTTTTGAAACTCTACTTTTTACTACTTCCCATTTGTCGGGGCCCATCACCTCTAATTTTCGTCTCATCGTCAAATCGATAAAATTATCATTCATTGGCCTCATCTTTTGATATCTATCCATAAAGTTTTGGAATGAATGCAAAACAATCTCCAAGATTTTCTTACTCTCTCGGGGGAGATCCAAGCACCTCAAATCATTTTCCAGCCTACTTTTTGTACATTTTAACCTTGTACAATATTTACTGCAAACAAATTTTCAGTAAAACGACAGAAAATATACAATGGCAAATACAAACATTACACAAATATTTTTCCCCTGGAAACCCAAACTGAGAAAATCGGCATATTCTATATCCATTCATTGTGATACATTATTTACAATACAATGTACATATAGGATCCAGTGGCATCCAAAACCCTAACCTAATGACCTATATTAGTCAACAACCCTAATTCCTTAACCAGAAATAGGAAACCATTGGTAAAAACCATGTGCCGAAAAATCATCCAACAATGGACACGAAAATTGAGGTAACACGAAAAATGAGGCAAAATGAGACATGTTTCTCGAGGCAAAAGAATATAAAACTTATCGAGCACTCTTTGTGACTCATGAAAATAATATAACACATACCCAACATTCTCCCACTTGTTGTTTTCTTTGCATACAAGGGGTTATAAGGTTACATAGTGAACAATCCAAGGAAACAATGCCCATGGATCCTCTACAACAAGAGAACTTCTCAGTCCTCACAAATTTTTTTAATGAATCAACAACATTCTTCAAAGTGTCCACCTTCAACAGCAACACTTTCTTTTCTTCAACCATGTCTCTCACAAAGTGATATTGAATATCAATGTGTTTTGTTTTTGAATGATAAGTCGAGTTCTTCGCCAAAAAAATTACACTCTGAATGTCACAATCTATCCTTATAGCTTGATGTACCAACCCAATACCTGAACACAATCTTTGTAACCATACTGCTTCCTTACTTGCATGAGTGGTTTCCATGTATTCATCTTATGTAGTTGAAAGTTCCACTACAGCCTGTCTTTTTCTCATCCAACTTATTTCCCCTCCAAATAGGTTAAACACATACCCACTTGTAGATCTCCTACGATCCAGATTTCCAACCCAGTCTGCATCCACAAAGCCATGTATATCCAACACTCTGTCTTGATCTTCCTTGATAGCACAATCCATAGCTAGAAGTGTGATGCAGGAGCATCGTTAGAAAGCACGTGGAGCATGACCTCTCAGCGCCTAGGAATCTTTTTGGAATCTTAACGCTAGAAGTTATGGTGAATGTTGAAGCATGCCTTAACCCAACGCCGAAAAAATATTTTGAAGCACGCTTGAACTCAGCGACGAAAAAATATATTTTGAGGCATGCTTGAACGATCACGAGAAAAATGGGAGTTTACACTCCAGTTGTAGAATGTGACTAGACTAAGATAGCAGTTAGGTTAGGTTTTAGAGTAGACAAGTAGTCGGGGGGGGGCCTAAGGACCTGTTAGCACTCTGTAAATTTTGTGCAGCTGATAGATAAATGACAGAGGTAATTGTTTCAACCAGATTTAGAGCTGAGGCACTAGTCTTCTCAACTCAGAGAGGGCTCTCTCGTGTCACTTGATATTTCTTTGGAAATCGAAGGCTAGATTTGGTTTTTTGGGGGGGGCTTTAATCAAGTTGTCAGCAATGAAGGGGAGGAACACTCAGGGCTATGGAGTCAAAATTCTGAAAGTGAACGAAAACAATGATCGGCCAATAGAACTCTCCAGAGGATAAAGGCTAAATGAGGCAATGAATCTGAGTTATATTTGAATTTAAGTAGAGTGTAGGAAGATAGAGAAAACAAATAACTGCATCAGAGCATTACTGAAATGAATTCTGAATTTGTTAAGAAGAAAATCACATAGTTTAAATTGCTTAAGCCAAAAGCATCACAAGATGAATTATGGGCCTTTAACTATCCAATTTAAATAGAAGACATTGCAAATGAAAATAAAGAATCACAGGAAATACATATGATTAGAGAAGACAAAACTCATATCACCACCATTAGAATCTTTTCATGGAGACTTTGAAAGATTTTGCATGTATATTCAATTCAACTTCAGAAAATTACAATAGAGTTTGAAACAACCAAAAAGGTGCCCTTGCACTTCTGCCAACATTAATTCATTCAAATGTCCCATTATTTATACAATTTGATTACAATGGCTGAAACTAAAAATGTTTCGGCTTCTAAAACTGATTATAATAATTTCAACTGACAGTCTCAGTATATGAACCAATTTACAATGATTAAACAAAAAGACGTTTCAAAACCAGGGATGGACTTCTTTGACTGCTCAGCTTCCTTTACGACATCTATCTTGCCCTGATCTTTTGTTGAACTTGAGGGTTTGGAGACACTTGGAGGTTACTTACTGGTTCCGGGAAAACTGCATTTCGTCTTGCCCAGCCACACGATTTCCTTCCACTATGAGTTAGAAGGAATCTTGTAATCCATCATTTCCTTTATCAAAATCTCTAGGTCAATGCACATAGTGTAGGACATAGTCGGCAGCCCAATCTTCACTATTTTAAACTGATTCAAAATCTCAAAGTCTGTGGCCAAATACTCTACTAAACTTGGGTCGTTCATACTTTCCTCCATAGCTTCAAATTTGGAATTATCCATCCTACAATGAATGAGAAGAGAATTATAGTCTTCCTGATTGTATAAATTACCTTTACCATCCCAAAATGGTGGGAGGCCCTTGATAAAAAATTGTTCAAATGTATCCCTGAACTCTTGTAAACTGTGCTCCATTTGCATAGCTTTGTTTTGAACCTATTTGAGCAAGTTGTGCTTAGCGATGATCCTCCTGGCCCAAATGATCAACGTGGTTCTATCCTTTACCACAATAGTTTGAAGATCGGCAGTGGGCACAGAATTCAACAAATCAATGGTGTTTTGGGCCCATTCTGAGGGCTTCTTGGCTAATGTTTCATTAACAACAGTACACCTACTTCGGGTTGGTGTAGCCATGTTGTCTTTGTCATTTATAAAATTCAGATAAACCCTGAACTTAGCAGCCTCTGCAGCAATAGTATCCCAGATCACATGTTTATCTCTTTGTAACAGTTTTTTGCATTTTAACCTCATTTTCAGCTTGTTTACTCTCTCTTCCAAGTCTTGATTCTCTATTTGGAGTTGAGCCATCTTCTCATCTTTTATTTTCATCTCTTGTTTCAACTTTTCTATTACCTCTTTGAGGCTTTTGATTTCCCTTGTCTGTAAACTTACTTGGGACATAGCTTGAACCAATCCATCGGTGCTTGATCCATCTTTTGCATTGGAAGGTATAATAACAACCATATATGATGTTGCTACCTACCCCTCTAACCAATTTTCTTTCTCTTTTTCTAGTTGCAACACTTTAACTTTGTAATCCAGTGCTTCTTGTCTGAATGTCTCCTTTTCTCATTCTAGAGAAGCTAGCTTTGTTGTCTGTGGGTGTTCATTAGAGGGAATCTCCAACTTCTTCTTTAGACTCTGGATCATATTCTCTTTTTCATCTAAGGAAGCCTTTACCCCTTGAGGGCCTTCATATTCCAATATTTTCACTTGTGTTTGCTAGGCTTTGTTAGATGCTTTTTCCTATTTCAATTGTCCATCTAATTTGAGTGCTTGTGTTGCCAATATTGAAACTCTCAGACTCAAACTTAGGTAGTCTGAATATAGCATGTCAATGTCATTCCTGTGAAACTTTACTTTGTCTGGGGCACCAATATTTTCATAATGCATATTGATTTCAGACACTTTATCATCATCTGTTATTGCTATATTAAACGTATTTCTTTCCACATCTCTGACTGAGAGTAGGGAAGCCTTATGTTGGGATATCTTCTCCACTTCAGGCAACAAGTCTCTTATTTCACTATTGGCCATACTTCCCTTTACAGCATATTGGTTCATTAAGTCTTCTTTGGACTAATAAACTGCCCCAGGTGTCTTGCTATATACATGTTTCTTGTTGTTGAAAACCCTTGAGTTGCTTTCACTTTGTGGCATGCTTCCTGTACCAACCTCTTTGTTATTGGTTGCACTTTCTAGCATCTCCATGATCGTTTTCTCTTTAGGTTCTTCTCCTTCAAGGTCCACTATCTACGCAGATGGTGTGACTTTCATTTTCTTGAGAATATTTTGTTGAATACTGGCACCCAGCACCTCTGAACTACTCCTCTTGTTATAAACACTCGTCTTTGGAGCTTTAACAATCAACCTTGGAGAATTTTTTTGTATATGGATCTGCTTAGGGGCAGACTCTATTTGTTTTATCTGATCATGTTTCAAAGTGACCTCCATATCTGCACAGGTTTCCAGATTAGCCAGTCCATCAAATCCTTCAACATGCTCATGCTCGTAGGGGCCTTGTCTACTCATCAGTATTCTCTTTGATATGATCTGATGTGGGTCATATTTCCTCCCTTGTAATTGTGTTAACCTGAATTCACTAAGTTTGGCTTGGACCTGAGGTAAACAGGACCTATTCCTTACCACAAAGGGTCCTATCATGAAAGGAAATTTTAAGTTCGATGCCTTGTGCATTTTAGAAAACGCTTTGTCTCTGAAATGATCCTTTGTCTGATGAACTCTAAAGCAAAGAATCTAGGAGTTAAAAATACTGGTAAAAGGTAAGGTCCTTATTGATAACCATATACCCAAATCACAGTAGATTGTATGAACAACATCCAATCTCCCACCCTGCTTTCTGGATTTGGTTGCAAAGAGCTCTTCATTTCTTCCAAAACCCTTGGCAAGTCTATGCCAAAGATGAGACTATAAACCTTGGACATGATATTGTTTATGAAAATAAGCATGGTGATCCTTTTTCATTTGGTTGAGATGAACACAGCCTCAGGGAATTCGGTCTTATTCAATTCCAGAAACATTCTCAGCAAATGCGTGTAGTACGTGTAACTCGGTGGAGAATGTGCGGAACTGGTTCATCGTTGAGTTGTAATTTCAAATGGGGATTTTGTGCTACTTTTCATAATGTTTGATTGCTTTGAAATATTATAGAATAATGACTCGGGGCCCTCCTTTTATACAGGTTTTTTGATATCGGGGATTGGAGAAAACGGTTTGAGTAGACCGCTTTTCTCCCCGATGTGCCTCTGATGGCGCCACTCGTCCAAGAAATGAAACCATGGTATTTTCCCCAGCCTTCCTTCCAAAAATTATCCTCCATGCTACTTCAATGCCTATATGTGTCTCAGTCGTCGATCTGGGCCGCTCCAAGATCTACAATCTGTCGGGTCTCATCAATTTTTGATATCGGGGGTTGGAGAAAACAATTTTGGGTAGACCTATTTTCACCCCAATGTACTTCTAGTGGCGCCACATGTCCATGAAATGAAACCATGGTATGTTCCCCAGCCCTCTTTCACATAATTAAACCATGAGCTATTTCACCGCCCGATATGAGTCTCAGTTGTTGATCTGGGCCACTTCAAGATCCATGGTCTGTCAGGCCCCACCTTTCGCGCCTTCACTATATTTATCCATATGTCACCATATGTGACCTTATCCTCCAAACTATCATGCTTCCATAGCGATGTAGCTCTTTGCTAAATTTCTGAGACTTGGGTCCTATCTAAAAATTGTTATCGTGATAATAGGACCCTCTGAGATAAATAGAGGTTTGGTATGCCCAAATGAGGTTGTTGCAAGTTAGGAGGAGTTTTTCTGAATTTTAGTTGTTGGTTTGATTACAGTTGTAACCACTTTTACTTTTGAATGAAGATAACAAAGGAAAATTGACCCAATGCATGGTGTGGACATT
>ML816712.1:100432-121809 GCA_009831015.1 Picea engelmannii | reverse complement strand
GATAGGCCATGTAGAAGGGCATCCAGGATGGAACTACCCCTAGGCGGGAAGCTGATGTGGAAAGAAGGGGATGCGTGGCAGGCGATGGGTGGATGATGGACAGAAGGGGAGGCCACGCGGGCCAGGGAGGAGGAATGGACAAGTGACACATGGCAACAAGGGATAGTGGGTAGAGGGTGAGTGAAGTGACGGGAGGAGGGTCCACCATGGCTAAACACAGGGCAGCTGAGAAGAGCGTGGCCGCACGAGCACCGTTGATCCGGGCGCTGCGATCGTGGCCGCCGGGAGCTGCATCAACAATTCCGGACCCCCCCCTAAGCTTAAAGGGAGAAAGGCGGGGGGGGTCCGGAATGACCTTTATCGCCGTTGATCCGGGCGCACTCATCTGGGCCGTCGGAGAGATGCGCCCCCGATTCCGAACCCCCCCCCCCTTTGCTTAAAGGTCGGAAGGCAAGGGGGGTCCGGAATTTGCTGTGCGCCGTTGATCCGGGCGCGCTGATCCAGACCGTCCGATCTTGCTTACTGTTTACCACGGGCGCATTATCGCCCAAAACTTTGGACGGGTGGGTTCTAACCCATTCATTTGATCTATGATTCCCCTAGCGAGAAATATCGCTAACACTTATCAATCCCTTGATCTTGATGTCCAAGCTCCAAGAGAAGTCATGTAAAGAACACAACAATACCTTCTTCTTCTACACTATATTTTCAAGTAAAATAGATATATCTATGATGAATTATAGAACAATAGACATGAATATAGTGAACACAAAGACATGAAGTGAATAGGACAAGTTATATATTAATGGAAATCAATCAATAATGAAGCACTTACAATCTCAATATTTGATCCAAAAAGATCTTTTACACGACTATGGTTGAGTTATTAAGCATGTTTTGATTAACCAATTAGGAAGCTCAAGAAAGAGGAAGAATTATAGAAGAAATGTGACATCCATATAAACATGTACATAACTGAAATGAAGCATAAAACAATAGTAAACCATAACACTAGTGTGATAACGGAGTTCGACAATCTCGTCTACGTCTCTGGGCCTTTGTCTCAGTGGGTGAGGCGTGCTTATTTTTGTTCAAACATCAATAAGTACATCATAGAATTGCCAAATGGTTACAAAACTGATCTAGTCTTGTTCTACAAGATCTCTAGAAACCAACAGAAGAAACAACACTCAAATCAGATGACTGGAGCTCCGATAAATGGCCCGCAAAGGTGCGCTCCTCAACAACTTCCCTACATAAAAATGGCTTTGGCTTGGAAAATATTCAGCATAAAACTGCTATGAATCTCCTTCCATGGCCTCAAGAAGGCATGGTTTATATAGATATGAAGTTGGTAATCATCTCCCAACTTCCCCGCAAGATCTGGCCTCAAAAAGGGCCCCCAATATCTCCCAAAAAGGATCAAAAATCTCCAAAATTGTTCCAAAAATCACTGAAAAATCATTGTTCCAAAGTTTAAAAACATTTTTTTGTGAATATATTAGGCATAAGCCCCCAGTCCGAAGCATGCTCCCTTAAAACATAGTCATATGGTTTGATGTGGCCAAGCACCAACCTCCTAGGGGCTGCGTGCTAGCCCTTATTCTGCAAACTCTAGTCACATGGAAAAACGTAATAGGACCAAGTCTCGAAAACACACCCTCACCCATGGTCACCACCCGAGTCATATGGGCCCAAATATTGTGGTGGTTAGTGCATATCCCATGGACCCCGCGCCCATGGCTTATTATTGGAGATTAGCACCCATAATGCTAGAGCGAGGGTCGTGTGGAGAATTTAATAAAGTCGTGGGATGGGGCCTAGCCACAACTCTTTCCACCTCCATATGAAACCCATTAAATATAAACACATATATTGTTAAGACTCAAAGTGCGAGCGCACTGGCCAGCCCAACCCTGCCAAACCGTTGCCTGGTGGATAAGTCATGCGTTCAAACCTCATGGAGACAAAAAACATTTTTCCAACTTACCAATCCATGGGTGCCACATGCTAGCCCATGTCTGGGCCACGTGGCACCCCCTCATTCAACAATTTCTGATGCCACATGTCAGTCACCGATTGGACCAGATCTTCCACCTATCTACCCTGTCAGCATCATACCCTACCATGTTTCATTGTATGGACATGCCACGTCAGTTGTACAGGCGTGTCATGTGTCACCCTTGCAGTGGTGACATGTGTCACCCTCAGATTGGTCTACCTGTCCTGTCCACGTCAGCGTTCGTATGCCCAGTGATCCTACCACATGTTATCTCCAGAAGCTGCCAACTATGCTTTGCCATGTCAGCTGTACAACCATACAACCTATACAGTCAGCTGCCACGTGGCACTGTACAAACTGTACAGTCAACATTTGTTTTTGCCTATTTGGAAAAATGAACAAATCGCCATAACTTGAGAATATGACATATGTTTGAACCCGTTCAAGTTGCATTGGGTTCGTATCAACGAGGCCTATGTACACGTCCATGTTGAAGACATTCTGAGAACTTTGATTTTTAGGCCTTTCTGAGCCCCATCAAGCTCCTGGATCCAATTCTTGATCACACCTCCCCACTAAAGGACCTTTTGGTCCCCAAAAGGTTATTGACCAATCATCAAGCTCGGGATAGGCCACCCGACTTGATCTCTGTCTCTGAACTCTGTCCTTTTCACCAAGATCAATTGTAACACAATCATGACAACTGACAGCATATTGTTAGCCATTTGTACCCTATCACATCTTATTGAAGCCACTATCATCCATGTAGATAACATTACTAATTAGAGGATACAAAATATGATTGCAAATAAGTTGATATGTTTGTAATATTTACATGACATAAGATTATCTTGAAGAAAACTGTGATTGATTTTTCATTCTACAATCATCTCCTATTCTTGCTTAAGATAGATTACTTGATTTGAAACAATTATAGGTTTGTTTCTTGCTTTAACTACCTTCTTTAATTGTTCCATAGTTTGAAGAGTTTTATTTGCCTTTACATGATGAGCATGAACCACATAATCTTGACTTCTTTGGTTAATTGATATTGATTCTTTGTCCTGTAGAAGATTGATTTACGATCATATAAGTATGCACTTCCTAAGACCATTCCACATTCACTTAATGGAACTACATCACATGTTACCTTGTCCACATACTTAGATGAAATTGAAAATTTTAATGTGCACTGCTTGGTTATGTGCATTTGATTATTGTTTCTTATCCATTTAAGTGTGTAGGGATTATGATGCATCTGTGTTTTTAACCCCAATTTCTTAACCAATTCCTCTGAAATTAGGTTACATTGAGATCCACTATCGATTAATGTATCAACCTTAGTGTGTCGCATGATGACCCTTATGTGAAACAAGTTACTTCTACAATCAAGTCACCCAATTTTAGTTGTCATACCACCTAATGAGACCTTATATTTGTCACCTAAATATGATCCCAAGTCTATGGGTTGTGTTTTTGCTGCAACTATTTTCCTCCCTTTCTTTTCCTTGAACCACTTTGGCCTCTTCTCGGGATGCAATTTCCAACAATGGTCCTCAGAACACCCCTCTTTCTTGCAATTCTTGCAAGAGGGCTTCTCTTCCTTTCTCGTCATTGAATTTGAATTCTTTCCATGCCACTTCCTTTTGTCCTCTTTCCTGAAAGACGATTCCCCTAATACTCCAACACCTGTTTTCCCTGCTTCAATGTATGTCGCTTGAACATAAAACTCATCAATATTAGTTGGTCCAAACATGAATACAATATTTCGAATATGTGCAGGTAAACCTCCTATATATTTCATAAGAGTTTCTTGGGTATGTAAAGGAATATCTAACATCAATTCCATTTTACGAAATCCATCGGTGTATTCTTGCACTATTTGTCCTTTTCTTAGTTTTAAAGCTTTCCATTCAATTAATGTTTTTTCTTTATAACACAAAGGATAGAATTTCTTTCTAAGTGAAGAAATGAAACTTTTCCATGATGGAAATACATTACCCACTTGTTGTGTGCCATTTTTCATCTTGTTTTTCCACCAGATGAGTGTTGTGCCTGCACGTCTCAATGATGCCAACTTGATTTGTGTGGCCTCATCCTTGATCTGTTGCACACTGCAATAGAACTCCATCTGTTTTATCCAATTTTCAAGTCTCTTTGCATTAACTTCACCATCATATATGGGTAATTCTAATTTAACATCAAGTTTTAATAAAGGAATTTCATTCTTATGTTTATGAACATGTTTTTTTGCATTGGATTTAGAACTTGAACTTGAAGAAGAAGGAGAAGAAGGAGGTGAAGATGGAGATGAAGGAAGAATTTGAGGAGGATCCTCTCCTTCTTCACTTTTTCCCTTTGAATATTCACCCAGATTTGGCCTTTTCCTTTCCAAGTAATCCTCATACAAAACCTTCATCATCTCCGACATGAAAAAGAATTTTTTTCGAAACTCTTTCTCATCAAGAGAAAGTCCCTCTTCCGATGTCATCTTCTCGCTTTGAGAAGTTCTCTTTCTCAATCCAATCAATGGATTATCTTCAACAATATCGCCTTCACCATAATGTATCTTTTCCCTAGTTAACATGCAAAACTCAAATCCAAACGTCAACTAGCTATGATACCACTTGATTCGAAATAATCTTTTACACGACTATGGTTGAGTTATTAAGCATGTTTTGATTAACCAATTAGGAAGCTTAAAGAAACATGAATAATTATAGAAGAAATGTGACAGCCATATAAATATGTACATAACTGAAATGAAGCATAAAACAATAGCAAACCATAACACCAATGTGATAACGGAGTTCGGCAATCTCACCTATGTCTCTGGGCCTTTGTCTCAATGGGTGAGGCGTTCATATTTTTGTTCAAAGCTCAATAAGTACATCAAAATAGTGCCAAAAGGTTAAAAAACTAATCTGGTCTTGTTCTACCAGATATCTATAACCCAACATAAGAAATGACACTCAAATCGGATGACCGGACCTACCAGAAATGGCCCGCAAAGGTGCTCTCCTCAACAGCTTCCCTGCATAAAAAAGACTATGGCTTGGAAAATTTTCATCATAAACCTTCTATGAATCTCCTTACATGGCCTCAAGAAGGCCTAGTGTATATATATCTGAATTTGGTAACCATCTCCCAACTTCCCCCCAATATCTGGCCTCAAAAAGGGCCCAATATCCCCCAAAAAGGGTAAAAAATCTCCAAAATTGTTCCAAAAATCACTGAAAAATCATTGTTCCAAAGTTTAAAAACCACTTTTTGTTAATATATTGGGCATAAGCCCCCAGTCCCGAGCGCGCTCCCTTAAAACAAATTCATATGGTTTGATGTGGCCAAGTGTCAGCCCCCTAGGGGTTGCACACTGGCCCTTATTCCGCAAACTCTGGTCACATGGAAAAACGTAATAGTACCGAGTCCCAAAAACACACCCTCACCCCTGGTCAACGCCCATGTCATATGGGATCAAATATCATGGTGGTTAGTGCCTATCCTATGGAACCCCCACACTCGTGGCTTATTGTTGGAGATTAGCACCCAGAATGATAGAGCGACGGTCGTGTGGAGAATTTAATAAAGCCATGGGTTGGGGCCTAGCTTATTGTTGGAGCTTAGAACCCTGAATGATAGAGTGATGGTCATTTGGAGAGTTTAATAAATCTGTGGGCTAGGGCCTAGCCCCAGCCCTTTCCGCCTCCATCTGAAACCCTTTACAACTTTAAATAAATATAAACACATATATTGTTAAGACTCAAAGTGTAGGCGGACTGGCCAGCCCATCCCTACCAAACCATTTCCCGGTGGATAGGTCATCCATTTGAATCTCATGGAGACCAAAAACATTTTTCCAACAAACCAATCCATGGGTGTCGCATGGCAACCCATGTCTAGGCCACATAGCACCCCCTCATTAGTCAATTTTTGATGCCACGTGTCAGTCACAAATTGGACCAGATCTTCCATTTGTCTACCCTGTCAGTGTCGCACCCTTCCACATGTCATCGTACGAGCGTGCCACGTGTCACCCTTGAAGTGGTGACATGTGTCACCCCCAGATTGGTACACCTTTTCTGTCCACATCATCGTCCGTACACCTAGTCATCCTGCCATGTGTTATCTCTAGAAGCTTCCAACAATGATTGTCCATGTCAGATTTATGGCCATGAGGCCTGTACAGTTAGCTTCCATGTGGCACTGTACGGACTGTACAGCCAATATGTTTTTTTGCCTATTTGGAAAAATGAACAGATCGCCATAACTTGATCATATGATGTTTGTTTGAGCCCGTTCAAGTTGTGTTGGGTTCGTATCAATAAGGCCTATGTACATGTCCGTTTTGAATCCATTATGAGAAATTTTACTTTTAGGCCTTTCTGAGGCCCATCAAGGTCTTGGATTCAATTCTGGATCAATCTTGATGTTGCAACAACTCCTCCAAGCACTCCTTTCCATCCCCTTGAGTGTCACAAAATCATAGGTTTGACTCTCTAAATTTTCTCTCCTTTTCACTCAGGCATGGCCTCCATTATACAGGATTTGAGGCATCACAACCATAGGATAGTTTTGAGGAGAGGATGTGGTCAAATGAGGATTTCATTGAACCAACAAAATTTTCCTTTTCTTGAATTAGAAGTGGCTCAAACCAATCCCTTAACCAATTGAGGTATCTCGGAAAAAATCTCACAAATCAAGGCATGATGGTTGAAACTGCTTCATCTCCCCCCACCCCCCACCCCCCATAATTGTGCACAGGGAGATGAACAAGGGATTATTTCTCCCTAAGACACTCTTGGGGGGGGGATGATCATGGTTTATCCCTCCTTTTATATAGGTGGGGGGTTTGATGAAGCTAAAACAAGGCCAATATATCAAGGAAAAAGGTAGTATTTCGACCTCCAATTGATAGGTTTACCTTCCAACTTGTCTAAGGGTCATGACAAACACATATTCATGGTGATGAAGTTGTGACACTTAAGTGTGACACTTAGGTGTATAATAGTTGTGACACTTAAGTGAAACATTTGGTAGTGTGACACTCAGGTGTGTAAAAGTTAGACAACTAATAACAAAAATAAAAACATCATCATAGTAATTCTATTATTTTTTATGAGTCTACCTATCAAAATCAAATGCAATTGAAATATAATCCTCTTACCTATTTGGAAATATTAGTTCAAGGGAAATTTTCATTGGATTTCAAATTCTTGAGGGACACTACATAGTTCAAGGGGGTGATACCTCCATCGTATCCGTTGTTTCATGAAATTTCATAGTAAACCCACTTATTTTTCTATGTGTTTTCCTAACTCAGAGCCCCCATGGATTCAAATTATTATTCCTTCACCTCTACACACTACCTTTATGTACTACCTCTACATATTCCCTTGCATGTCTTAGTATTCATTTTTTTACATAGTGCAAAGTGTGGAGTGCACCTCCCATTTGATTATTTTGAGCCTTCACATGACTCCTCCACATTTTATTTCCACACCACTTATGTTCATGTTATCTCCACACAAATTTATTTCCATTCTACATTCCTACCATTCCTTCGCACTACATGCTACCTCTACACCACTTCTTTGCACTCTACCTCCCAAGAATTGCCTCTATATTCTACCTCTGCATCATTCCTTCACACCACTTCTTTACACTATACCTTTGATGTGGGATGCATGAAATAGATCTGAAGAGGGGAACTCATTCCACATTCCACATTACATTCTTTCATGGTGTCTTGAAGAGGGGAACTCATGGGAAATTCCCACTAGACGGCATGATAGAGACTTGACATGTGGGTAGATTAGTCTCTATGGCATGATGGTGAGTGACATGTTGACCGAGAGAATCATGTGGCACTTGAAGGTGATGATGTGCAACACTAGGAAATATGACACGTGGCCTTGGAAAGTGGTAGTGGTCTTGGATTCATATGGGGATGTGGCACTTAGGTCCAAAATTAAACTTAGTACTTAGGGAAATGCATGTTCACAAGGGTCCATTATATCACGCATTACATAGGAAATGGATTTTTATAATATATGATGGAATATTAGTTTCCCCAATGCATTTGGGATAAATATGATGAAACCCAATCTAATGGATAAGATTGAATGGATGGAGACCAGTGACTTCTAAGTTATCATTTTCCATTGGTCGTATCTAAAACTACATATTTCCAATCTAGGCATCTGAGGTCTCATTGGAAATATCTTAGTGGGGATTATATAGTGACATGTACCAACTAAGGGTTTTCATATTTGGATAAAATGTACAAGGACTCTCCCCTATTATTCTTATGGGTCATTTCTTCCTTCTTTGTTTTAGAAGGACCCTAAAGGCATTGTTGCAATGGTAAGGTTTCCATTCATAATTCACATATCTCCATCAAATTATTTACACTATCTACTCATAATAAATTAATGTTGTAAGATGATATTTGATACCACTCTATCATATCCCCTTCCATGGATTTTAGTCATAAAATGAGAACCACTTAAATTTTGGGCTAGTAAAAACTATGGACAATTTGAATGAATGAATGAGTGAAACTAATAATGTAGAAAAATGAAACATGCATGGATTAACAAATTTCATGGAAATCACATGCCCGTGTTTAAATTTTAAGTAGATTCATTCCATACACACAACATGCAAAATACACATGTTTCCAGAAATATAGAGTTCAATTGTGGTTTATATAAAAAGATAAAACATTACCTTTATCAAAATATTCCTCAATAAATTGGATGTGTATGAATAATTTTCCACCCAACTATATGTATCTAGTGTATATGCCACCGCAAGTTGATCTATGAGGTCACAAAGGTGAAAGAACAAATCTACATACTTCTAGCTCACTCACCCTATCTAATTGCTCTTGTGGATTGACCAATTTTCTTACTATAAATAACTCAAGACATCTCATCTAGCACCATCAAATAACCATACCATTATCTTCCATTTCCCTAGAAAAAACAAAAAAGTACTTTCGTTTCATTACTTAATATCCCCTTTGGGATATTCTTCCCCTCTAATTCTCTCCATTGTAATAAAAAAGAGTCCAATATGCTAAATAATTTTTTTCAAATAAACTTGAAGAATAATAATTGTCTCTCAAGAAACCACTACACAACAATAAGAAGTGGGTGAAAAATTTCTACTTCTCTAGCCTTTATGCTCATCTACAACCTCTCTATGTCTTTCACAAATTTTTCAAATACCTCTTCCATGGTGCTGATTTAGTCAATTCCATATTTGGTTCATGAATATAAATGGATAACACAACGCGAGAAATGAAATAATGAGTGTGATAATGATGAGTGAATGAAAAAATGGCTCTCATAAAAAACGATGATATGAACAAATTCCCATGAGGGAGGATGTCTCACATGTTTTCTCATACATATTGTACCCGACTCACACATCCATAACTATGTGAAGTAGACATCCCCAAACCCCTACATGCATTATTGTTTGGCTTTCTAATTCAAAGGAGGTGGATGGATTCATTTAAAACACGTGATCTAAAATGGATGAGTTCTTATATTGACACCTGGAAATAAACTGACATAGATCCATTTAACTTTGGATATATCATGCGTCGAGAGAGATTAAATACCTCGATGTGAAAATGATATGGATTGTTTTGAGAACAATATGAAGGCATAAATATAACATAGATATAAAAATTAAATACATAGAGATATATAAAGGAACACATTAATACAATAAATCTCATATTCTATTAATGAATGTCTAAAATACAAAAAGCCTATAAAATGAAAAATCACACAAGCTAGCTATAATGGTGGTATCTTATCTCTTAGGAGAGATGTCTCTACTACATGCATTCGCAAAAAAATGATTACAATGACACTCCAAATGCCTTTTTAAATAAAACATAAATGAGAAAACCCTAACCCAAAGAGATGAAACACCAAAAGATGTGTGGGCCCCAATGGGGGTAGTTGCTATGACAACTTCCCGAGGGCGTAACTTTTGCATACGAACTTTGTTTGGGGTGCTCAATACCTTGTTGAAAAGGTATATCCAAGGAAAACACCTTCTTTTTGGAATAACATCTTCCTTCAACAACATGCTAGGAATTGTCGATCCAATAAAAATGTCGTTTAGGACCTCAAAATGGCCCCCGAAGTTTGGGACCTGAAAAACTATAGAAAAGCTACCAAGATGGAAAAACATAATTTGATCTAGTGGAACAAGTGGGTGGCAACCAATTTCCACCTATATCATTCCTCTTCCCTTAGGAATAAATGGTCTCCATTGCATCGAGTTCATCCATCAAATGGGGAAACTTCTATTGAATATGAATCTCGATGAGCCACTTTCCCTAATGAAGAAATTTCCCTACTTTGATGACCCGATAGAGTTGGGTGGTATACTGGTGGGTGTAGTTTTTCTTGGTTTCCATGATACAATCAATTGTTTTTTGTTCGATTCAATCAGGATTGAGTTCTTTATGGCCAACTACTTGGAAATGTCTGAAGTGTCCAGGAGAGGTGGAAAATATCGTCAAAGGAGTTCCACATAAATACCGGGTGCAATCCAAGGAAAGGAGGAATAATTAATTCAAAAGAATTCTCACCCATAGCCTTCGTGATTTTGTAAGGCTCGTATAGAAGTGGGCTTAGCTTCTGATGGGATCCTGTGAGGTGCTCTTTCTACAAATGCAACCACACCTTATCTCCCACCTAAAATTTGTGTGGTATTTGATGTTGATCATGGTGTTGCTTGTACTTGGCATTGGATTTTTGCACAATATCATGAACTTGTTATTGGATGTGTTGGATGTGCTAAAAAATATTGTCTGCCCAAAAAACCTCGATCTAAGCATGGGATGAGTCTTTCTATGTGACTGTAATAGACAGAGCCACATCAATGGGGGCCAATGGTTGGAACCCCAAGAACACCTAAAAATGGTTGTGGCCAATAAAGATATGGAGGGATATGCTGTAGCTATGTTGAACATAAGAAATACTTTCATCCCATGTGTGTGGTTATTTGGAATTGTACATCCTCATGATATGGGAAATCATCTTCTTGACTACCTTTTTTTTTCCATCAGTCTATGGGTGGAAGGTAGCCAGTTTGGTCAGCTTGGTGTCCATCATCAACCATAGGCTAGACCAAAAATTGATTAGGAACCTACTGTCTCCATTGAAGATAATAGTTCATCGGAGCCCAAAATGAAACCAAACATGTGTAAAGAAGATCTTGGAAGTGGCCTTGGATATGATGCTCTTTTTGCAGGGTGTCAAAACTATTATCTTATAGAATCGATCAACAACCACGAAGACACAGTCATTCCCATGCTTGGTTGAAGGTATAGTAGACATGCAGTCCATGGATATGGAATCCCAAGGTCTATATGGAGTAAGAAGAGGGATGTATAGCCCCTATTTCCTAATGGTAGGGTTGGAAATAGTGCATGTAGTGCAGGAACTTATGTACTTGAAAACATCTTGTCGAAGCTTCAGCCAATAAAAAATATTTTTCAATACAGCCAGTGTATTTTCTACACCAAAATGTCTCACTTCTCGGATGTAATGAGATTCCCATATCATCTTTGCACGCTCACTTAAAGGAACACAAAGATGGATCATATGGAATAACAATACATCCTTGGGATAAAATTCTGGAACTGTTTTTCCTGTGCTCAATGTCTGATAAGCAGTAGTAAGTTCAAAGTCATTATTTTATAATTGTGTCCATCTAGATGTCTCATTTCCACAAGTTAAGAATTGTGGTTAGCATAGCCACTGGGGTCGAATGATGCAATCTACAACATGGTTGGTGCTACACTTATTGTACTTTATATTCAAGTGGAATTGTTGTAGGTATGTGGAACACTTCTAATGGCGGTCATTTTTTAACTTTTCATGTGTCTGCATGAATGTAAAAGTATTTTGATCAATGTGGATGATCGTTTCCTTCCCCAGAATGTAATAATTCCACTTTCAACATTCCTGCACAATGAAATACATCTCTTTGTCATAGATAGGATATTTATGAACAACATCAGATAGATTTTCACTCTAATACTATTGGATTCCCATGCTAAGATTGCCTCGATAGAATAATCTGAAGCATTTGTTTGAATCTCAAATGGTTGTTGCAGGTCTAGAAGAATAAGGATTGGTGTTGAGAAGAGGAGTAATTTATAATCCTTGAATGATTTCTATTGGGGTGCATACCAAAACAAATTGGTCTTCACTCTAGCTTTGGTGACCTTTCTTAGGGCCCAAGTAATATGAGAGAACCCCAACAAAAATCGGTGGTAGAAGTTGGAAAGGCCCAAGAACATGTGGAATTCAGTCATTGTCTTCGGGGTTGGCCAATCACATATGGCTTGGATATTGGTTGGATTCAAATGCACACCCTACTCATCCATGATGTACCCCAAATATTGGATTCTCTGCATGAAGAAGGAACACTTCTCCAAATTGACATATAACTTTTGTTGTCGCAGGGTACCCAAGACCAGTTGAATATGATCCAAATGTTCCTCCCAATTTTATTTGAAGATGAGGATGTCATCCAAATATACAAACACAAAGGAGTTTGTGAATGGTTGTAATATATCATCCATCATCCACATGAATGTGATCGGTGAATTATTCAAGTTGAAAGGCATGGCCAACCAATCAAAGATACCTTATTTACACTTGAAGGTTGTCTTCAACACATTAGTTTTCTCAATCGACGTATGGTGGTAGCCTAACATCAGATCAATCTTATTGAAAAACTTAAATCCCTTGAGTTGATTGAAAATATTATCAATACGAGGAATTGGGTATATGTTCTTAACTGTGATCTTCTTTAGGGCTTTGTAATCAATAAAAGTCTCCATGTCTTTCCCTTCTTATGTACTAGAATAATTGGGATACCACAAGGTGAGAAGCTTGGTCTGGTGTGGCCCTTCAGAGTTAGATCTTGGATTTGGAATTCGATTTCTTCATTATCCATAACAGAATACCTATATACAAGGTCATTAGGTATAGGAGCATTGGGTGTCAGATCAATTGATTTCTTTACCTAATATTGCACCCCAGTAGGTGAGGAAAATATGTCTTTGTACTCCTCTACTATTTTTTCCACCTATTGTTGTTGTGTAGAGAGACCCCTTGCAGAGGTTTTGGCAGTTGCAGTGAGATTTTGTTCACCTTCTGGTCTAACCATAAAGAGGACAAATCTTCCGATCTGAGAGACCACCTTTTTTCACTACTTCACAGAGATCAAAGAGACCACAACATTTGAGACTACCTATGTTACCCTATAGAGTTGATCTCCCAAAGTAATAATGACACTAAGGGGCCTGGATTCATAAACAACATAACGCTTCCACATATATGGTTTTCCTTAAAAAACATCACAAACTTAAAATGGGGAAACATCACACAAAAACTCATCTTTGAAGGGTTTGATGTTGTAGTGCATGTGACATTGTTGGCCGACACAGATGTCTCATCCCTACCTGAGCCAACCAATAGTGTATGGTTGAGGATGCAACGTCATTTTTAGGTTCAACATATTGACAACCTATACTCATATCAATTTATTCTAGATATCATTTTCAACAATGAAATGGAGAGGGATCCCCTTCACCCAATCTGTGAGTGGAAGAGATGCTCCTATTCTTTAGGATCCTATGGTTCCTCTAGATGGACTTTTTTCATAGATATGGTGACATCGGGTTCTACATCAATGATCCATCTTCCATTTTTCGGTTTTGAATCAGAGTATGATTCAACATATGACCCTGAGGCTTTAGTCTCAGCCAAAAATGACTATTTTGAGCGACATTCATCAGTATTGTGCCAAGGGATTTTATTGAACTTGCACCATTTTCCAGTCTCCTTCTTCAACATCCCATTACTCTTATTTTTTGGTGTCTTGGGATAGTTATCCTGGGGCTAGCCATCCTTTATATTTCATTTTTCCTAGGATTTATGGCCACCCTTACCATACTTTGGTGGTTATGTATTTTCATACCCAAACTCCCACTTGTTTTACTGCTTGAATTTTTTATCAATTTTGTCAGCATATCAATAAGTAACTCCCAATGATGAGATTTATAGAAACTCCATTTTAGTTTGGATGTGCATATGTATATCCCCATGGTATTTAAGGACCATATGTCATTTAGAGTCTTTGATACCCAACTTGGTGCACAAGGTATGGAAGGTATTTGTGAACTCCAACACTGTTTGACCCCTCTCTTGGCATAATGTGTTCCAAAGAATCGACATCTATATGGCCTTCAAATAATGGAATATCAACGTTAAATTGTACCTTGAAGGTGTCATACCTCTAAAGTGACTACCGTTTTAAGGTTCCTTTATTTTTTTCGCCATCCATCGAAGGATCTGGGTGAAATTATCCATCATCTCATTCCTTTGTCGCATGAAGTCTTCCTTGAGAAATAGTTTGAAAGGATGTCTTGTCCTGTCATCCCTCTTTTCTTCTACCATGGGAGGTTTCTTGGGTAGGAGAGATGGTTTTCCTCAAAAGAAAAAACCTCGAGACCCAACTCTCTATACCCTAACCTCGTCGGGGACATACACTAAGAACGACAAGGAGAAAATTGCTCTAATACCAGTGATCCATATTATTTTGAGAACGTTATGAATGAAAAAATATAAAAGATATATAACAGGGAAATGCGCAGAGATATAGAAAGGAAAATAGTAATATAGTAAAGCTCAGATTCTATTAATGACTATCTAAAATACAAAATATTGTAAAATGAAAAATCACACAAGGTAGCTAGAATGATGGTAGATTATCTCTGAGGAGAGATGTGTCAGCTATGCTCATTCACAAGAATTTTATTACAATGAGGCTCCAAATTCCTTTTTAAAATAAAGAAAAAATGAGAAAACCCTAAGCATTCAAAACCTAACCCAGGGAGATGAAACAACATAAGGTTTATGGGCCCCAATGGGGGTAATTGATACATCAACTTACCAAGGGCCTAAGGTTTGCATGTGAACTCTATTTGGGGTGCTTGATACCTCATCAGAAAGGTATAGTTGAGGATAACACTTCTTTTCAGACTAGAATCTACCTTAAACTACATGCCAAGATAGAAAATTGTAATTTGAACTAGTGGAATAGATAGGTGGCCACCAATGTCCACCTGGATCATCAAACCACCTTTTAGCGTGAAAATTTTGAGGAAAGGTTTTCACCTCAAGGGATTTTATCCCTCTCGAAACATGATATGTCTGAAGTTAAATGGATCTACGCTAGTTCCAGTCGTGGGAAGGAGAATGAAATTGTTAGATGATATATGTATATGTTTTAAATGAACTTGGTAATTTTAAATTTAAATCATTATGAATTAATTTAGTGATCCAATTGAAATTTTTAGTGATGAAGAAGTTGATGAATAATAACAAAATGGAATGATGTAGATATTGAATAACATATATAGTATATTATATCATTAAGAAGTGATATGATGAAAATATTGAAAATTCCATATATTACATAGTAAGTGATCTCAATCTTTCTTCTTCATCTTTTATCTTAGACACACTAGCACATTGTCCCATATTTTCATTTTGATCATATGGAAATGGAGGTTGAAATCAAAGACTGTGCAAATATTTAACTTGATATATTGCAGTAAAAGTGAGACCTTGCATCTATGTATTCCCAATGTTAATAGTTTCCTTTTCTAATGTCAATCCCTGGGACTTATGGATTGTTAATCCCCAAGAAAGTCTCAATGGAATTTTTCTATTATTGCATATTTCAATAGGTATAATATGAATATTCTCAGGGAAAAATTCATCCCATGGAACTCCCACATAGTTATCAAATATTACAAAAACATAAGTGGGAGGTTCATGAGGATATGTTCCTGGATTAAACACAATATTCTCAACTACCCAAAGGGAACCATTTACAAGTCCTTCATTAATCCATATGTTTGAATTAAGCATAAACCTAGCTCCAAAAACAATAAGAAGCTCATTGTCCAATTTTTCCTCATCTGCTTCCATGGAGTACTTGCTACTCATTCTTGTAGCAACACTTCATGATATAGGGTGATTTAATGATATCAAACAACGCTTATTGTGATTGTGGACATCATCATTTGTGGAAAATAAACATATATCTTTATCAAATGACTCTTTTGTGTAACAATACATATTGGTATATGTACAATTAATTATAAATCTCCAATCATATACAATAGGAATCGCATCTCTAACATTCATTAGTAGATGTTGAGAAAATATTGGATCATTGCTTTGTCCATATTTCCTTAACATTGTATCAAGAGTTACAACAATTTTGAATAAATTCCATAATTATTTTGCATGACCTTCAGATGCATATGCAGGTGTATCCATAATAAGAGGTAGTTTTCCCAAATCACCTACTAGTATAAATGATCCACCTCCAAAAGGAATGGTAGAATTTTCAGAATAAGATTGACAAATTCGAGAATCAATTTGTTCTAATAAATATTTCCCTATAAAACACATCACATCGATAAGGATGTATTTGATGTGTCTCATCTCCTCCTATAAGATAATCAAATGTGACCCTTGTAATTCGTTCATATCCCTTATTGATATATTAATTGAAGAGTGTATAGTGGATGTAGATATGTTGAATGTTGCAACACCGGTAGGGGCCAAAAGAAACAAGGGGATCTTATGAGGAAATGATTCATTTTCTAGGGCATGTTTAAAAGCACCAATCAAGTAATACTTTACAATACCTACCATGCCTTGGATAATCATATGCAAGGGTTCTCTGTGACCACCTCCTCTATAATGCGCAAGAATTTTATTATACGCTAATTTATGTTTTTCTCCTAAACTTTCAAATGAATAATTGTTTAAACATTCAGTACTAATAATTACATTCACTTTTGATTTCTAGGATATGAATTTCACTGCAAAATTCGATGTTTCTTCATCCACAAAGTTAGAGCTCCAATTTTCCATAACATCACGGTCCTTGAATCCCAGCATGTCAAATTCATTGATATTTATAAAAAAAATATTAAACAAACCTGGAATAATCTCCCACTCATGTTTCCTAGAATATCCTTGCACATTTTGAAAATCTTCATCGTCATCTTCATTTTGAGGTGGATCCTTTGGGTATATTGGATTATGATAAACATGCCAAGGGATATAATGAAAATTTTCCCAATTTTCTATGATGTCACGAGTTGCAGTACCTATATCTATATGAAAATCATAGAATTTCTTGTACAATACCAACCCAAACCAACAAAATTCCACAAAATTATCATTTTCACGAGGGGGAGCTGAACTAAACTTAGGAAACACTCATACAATAGCTTCATTTTTTTGTGGTAACCATTTATCACCATGGCGGAATTTGTCATATGACCAGGATCTAGCAACATCTATCAATGAAAGTTGCTCCATATTCATAGGTCTCTTAGTATATGAATCAATAAAAGAATTATCATTATGGTCATTATATGTATCAACTTTCACTTGTTTGAAAACCTTCATCCCAACATTTAGAACCAGAAATATTCGGCTACATTCACAAAGAAGAAATTCCAAAAGAAAATGACATGTTTCATGTGCTCCTATGTCCCTGTCAACAATGGTCTCAGACAACAAAGTCCTATATGCATGTGTAGTTGGTTCATTTAGATTTTGAATAGATGATATACGTGTCAACATATCATTAAAGGTATCTGATACTTTTGTCTTCTTTTGCTGCATATTTTTCTATGTATTTAATGACAACATGCTTAGAAAGAATAGGTTTCCAGTCTATATTTTCCCTCCACGTCATCAATGTTTCACGATTATGTTTATTTAATATATCATCATTTCGTTTAGGTTCATACCTTTTTTCTCCATCCTCATCTATGTAAATTCTTGATGTCTTACATAGCTCCCACTGTGCCTTATATCAACACACCAATTTTCCACCCTTCTTTCGAAGGCATGATTTATAATTTCATGTTATGTGGTGCTCAACACAATTCATAAGTTATTCATAGTCCATCATTGGATCAGATTAAAATATTCATTGAGTGTCTTTTAAGCAGGGATGATATTCATCATTTCATTGAATAGGGATATTGATATAATGTTCATTGCATGGATTGAAAGCATGCACAGATCTATACAAATAGTTTTCTGCAAATCTAACTTGAACAAGGTCACCACAATTCAATCTATCCATATCGGAAGCATGTTTTAGCAAAAGAAACCCATGCATGTGTGGAGATCCATGATGTTTCCATTCATAATGAAAACAAAAATATATAGACTTATGAAGTTTAGATAAAAAAATTATCTCAAAACGTCCCCGAGGTGTAGGACAGTCAGTGACGGAGTGTGTTGTTAAGCCACTCCGTGATGTTAAAGTCACCGGTTCGAAACCTGCGGGGACAAAAATTCCAACCATGTTAAGGGTTGGTGTGGCTCAGGCCGGGTGCGATCCCTGGGTGATTTTGACGGCTTAGATGCCCCTGAGTTGCGGTTTCTCAAGCCACAGGTTAATCGCGTAGCCAACAGGTCCCGCACAAATTAACAAAAAAAAAAAAAAAAAATCTCAAAACAATGTGTGTCTCAAATGCACATAACCCGCTAGAATATGAGGATTGTCAATTACATTTTGACGTCTCCATTTATTTTCTTTCCCAAGATATGCAAGGCAAGTATCCGACATCAATTTATGAAAATATGGCTACTGCATATCTAGTGTGAAGAATATCATGGGACAACCAATATGTTGAATCAAGTCATATAATTATGCACAACACTTGGTCCAATATGAATGTGTACCTTTTAGTACATGAGAAAATATCATTAATCTATCTGCAAGTCAAGAACTAGGAATATTTTGTATATGCTTTCGTAAGTCATCAACTATTGTAGGTAGTTCTTGTTGGCAAAATATTTAATAGACAGCGAATGGAAAATATTTAACAGACATCGAATGCTTGTCATTGATGGCAAGTAGCATAAGTACAGGAAGAATGTACAGAGGGTTGATGGCATGAGTACAAGAAGCTTGTAACAGACAAGCAAACAGAAGATAAGTTCAGGAAGGCGAATGATCGAAGGCAATGCAACATTGATCGAGTGATCGAAGACTCGTAAAGTTTGAGAAGAACTACTGATCGTTGGATCCCATCCAAAATTCCCGATAGAACGAGGCCCGTCAAATCTGAATTTAGACAAGAAGGGCGCGCTGAAGAGGAGGAAATATCTCAGGGGTTCGATCCAAGCGCGGGATCTAACCATCGTTGGATCAAGGAGAACCTGCACACCTTTTAAAGTATAACAAGGAGAAAAGGGGCTCACAAAATCCTGAAAGAAGGAGGACCGTCCATCATCAGGAAGGACACATGGGGAAAGATCGTAAGTTCACTGACTAGAGAATCAAAGGAACAGGGTTCCTTAACTTCTCGAAATTATGATGTAAGCTGATTCGTCAGATCAAAGGTTTGATCTAGACCGTTGATTCCAGTCCTTTTCGGAGTTTCGGGGATCGAGAGTTGGACATGTCAAAGATTATTGACATCAGGAATCCCAATATCACGATATGCGAAATCGCAATGTAACCTGAGCCATCATATTAAGTTTGAATCTGGACCGTTGATTCTAGTCCTTGTCAGAGTTTCGGGGATCGAGAGTTGGACATGTCAAAGATTATTGACATCAGGAATCTCGATATCGCGATATGCGAAATTGTGATGTAATCTAAGTCGTCATATTAAGGTTGAATCTGGACCATTGATTCCCGTCCATGTCAGGGTTTCGAGGATCGCGTGTTGGAGATGTCAAAGAAACAATGCAACAAGAATGTTGATTTCGCGATATGCGAAATTGCGACTTAATCACAGCCATTGAAGCAAGATCATATCTGGACCGTTGATCCAACTCCCTATCGAAGTTTTTTGAATCACAACATCAAGAGGAAAAGAAAACAATGCAACAAGAAATGCGAAATAGTGATTCAATCGCAGTCGTCAAGTCAAGATCAAATCTGGACCATTGATCTAACTCCATATCGGAGTTTCACGAATTGCGACATGGAGTGGCAAAGAAAACAATGCAGCAGGAATGTCGAAATCACGATTCAACCACAGCCGTTGATTCAAGATCAGATCTAGACCATTGATTCAACCTCTATACGGAATTTCGTGGATCAGGATTTGTAAGTGACAACAACATTGAACATCAGGAATGTTGAATTCACGATACGTGAAATCGCGGAATGATCTGAACCGTCAGATCAAGTGTTGATTGGAGGGTTACTGTTCTCTCTAACAGTTAACTCCTCAGTTTCGAATCTGTTAGCAAAACGGACTCATGATTGAAAATTAGTTAGTGTTTCAGTTGGCGTTTCAGTTGCTCGGACAGTTGTCTTTCTTTTGCCTAAGGAAATGGGAAGTGGAACCGTCGTGGGTGTGTGTATAAAAGAAAATGAGACAGACTGTGTATGGTTGGCTATTCTGTATGAGAAAAAAATGAAACCGTAAGAAAAGGAAAAGGAGAGAATGCGCGGGAGGAGATTGAGCATATGTGCAGTGTGAGATGAAACGCAGATCAAAATAACAGAACAAGTTGAAGAAGAGAAGAATGACAGAACAAGTTGATGCAGAGCAGACCTGCTGAACAGAAAGAGGAAGAAATGAATTGCAGTACAGTTAGAAGATGACCAGATGTACAGAACAAAGAAAGATTGGTAAGAATTGATGTATCTGTATAGTTGAATGTTTTTATGTTCATTTATATTCTAGGGAGGTTGGGAGGTTCTTGGGAGGACTGTTGTTCTCAGAGGTTCAAGTGGGAGCTCGAACACGGGAAGTTGTAGCTTCCATCTGGTTGCAGCCAAAGAAACCAGGGTGGCAGGGTGGTGCAAGGGAGAACAAGTGTTCTCTGTTAGACAGGTTGGAGCCTGTGTAACTAGAAGTTGGTGCTTCCATCTAGTTGGTGCTGGAACATATAGGGAGTTGGTGCTTCCTTCTAGTGGGTGCTAGAGAAACCAGGGAGTTGGTGCTTCCTTCTAGCGGGTGCTAGAGAAACCAGAGAGTTGGTGCTTTCAAACAAGTTGCAGCTTGTAAAAATAGAGGTAGCAGCCTCACATTGAGTTGGTGCTCAATTAAAGATGATGTATAGAACTTAAAAGACTGCCTATCATTTCGAAGAAGAAGAGGTTTTCTCCCTTTATGGGTTTCCTCATGAAAAATTGTCTCTGTGTATACCTTATGTGTGACTGATGCTTTTTACTTTTACTGTCCATATGATATATAATGTTGATGATCACTTGAAGAAAGATTAAGAATTTTTTAATAGACTTATAATTGTTTAAGATT
>ML816712.1:55126-86143 GCA_009831015.1 Picea engelmannii | reverse complement strand
ATTGGCACATGTATTTGCTAATTTGTGTATGACAGTGTGAGACGATTGTATTGTACTGAGAGCTCTTGGATTAGAGTTTTGTATGAGATTGTTTCATGATTCATGATATACATAATATATGATAGTGGGGTTTTTAGCTTTATCCTTTCGCGATAAAACTTTTGTGTTGTGTGTTATTGATATTTCACTTTGTGCATTGTGGTTGTGATCGTGGTTTAATTGCTTTCGCAATAATAATAGTAGAAGCGATTCTGTATTTAACAAGTGGCGGAAATTGTTAGATCAGGAGAATCGCAGGAATACATTAATTTGTATCGGAATTTCTACAATAAAATCATACTTTGTAAGAATATCTCAGTTAAGATATCAACTACAAGCTATTGAAGAAATCATTTCAGAGAAGGAACTGGTAAATATAGTACTCAATGGCCTTCCCAAGACATGGGATGCTTTTACCGCAAAAATGAACATAATAAAGGAGTATCCCACATTTGAAGAACTTTGGACTTGTTGTGCACAAGAAGGATCAAGGATTAACGTAAAAGAGAAATCCCAAAATAAATACAAAGATCAAGACTTCACAACAAAGTTCAATAATTTTAGGAATAAGAAGAAGTTTGGATTAAGGAAGAAACCAAATCAAGAAAATGATATGTCAAAGATACAATGCTTCAACTGTTGAAATTCCGTTCACTACAGGAACCACTGTCCTGAGTTAAAGAAAAGGAAGGAAACATACAAAGCATATGTTGTTGTAGAAAGGGAACCCTCAAAGAAGGCCAAGCAAGATAAAGCAAACTTCTTCTTCTAAGTCACGGTAACAATATTCTTCAAAGTTATTGTACATATCATGTTTACATTGTTTCTGTACATATCATGTATATCTATTTCTTAGAAGATAATATGTTCAAGTAGAACAACACCTATGGAAGAACAACAAGATAATGATTTCTATCACAATGACTATAAGTCAAGAAATACACATGAAAAGATGAAGTATGATGACAATCTATGGTAACAATTCCTATGGAAGTGATTATATAAGTAACAATTGCTAGATAAGATGAAATCAGATTCAAACTTGAAGAGACCCAGAAGAATTCAAAATAGAAAGAAGTCAGTGATCAAGAGGAAATTAGAAAAACACTTGTGACATTATGTAGAAGGCAATAAGGATTCAAATGGAAGCATGGAATCTCTTAGATGGAGGGAGATAATTACGAAATTCCAAAATAAGAGCATGCATTCATGCATGAAGAAAGGATTAGGAGGGAGATAATCCTAAATGATATGATCCATTAATTTCATGCATGAAGAAAGGATTAGGAGGGAGATAATCCTAAATGATATGATCCATTAATGATTATGAAGTATCTATCCATGTTCCCATTGAAAAATAGCAGCCATGATAAGCAACACGTGTTCAGTTTGACTCTAGAAGAAGTCTTCTTCGAAAATAATCCTTAAAGTATCCTTGGTCATCCATCTACATCCATGATACTATGATGAAAGGAAGACGTTGTAATCTTCAGGGCATGGAATCCATAGAAGAATCCATGGACCGAAGAGATAAAGAAAACCATGAGGAAGAACATGAAGATTCCAAGAAATAAAGAAAAGATAGAACAACTAGTTATTATACCGAGAATCACAAGACTACCATCTTGGTTTGAACCCACTAGAAGAAATAAAGTAGAAGAAATGGAAGTTATGATAAATAACAGTGTATGTAAGAAAATGATACTTGTGAATGGAAGAATTGCGAGATTCAGTGGTTCTTCAAAAAAGAGGGAGAAAAACTATAAAGATATCTCAACAATATCCATGGATTGTAATTTACATGTAAAAGATTGTTCTTCCCAAATAAATTAAGTGAGAAAGAAGCTTATACCAGAAAGAGACTCATGTATTCAGATATAAGAATACCTTGTATGGATTCAAACAACCTAATGTAGAGTATCTCATACATAGCAGAAGAATGGTCAAAATTTTCTATAACAGAGATAGTGTATCAGAATGGTTAGTCATAAGTTTGGGATGATGGATTGCTAATCCATGGAAAACTATCATGATGACAGAAGAAGTGCTACTTGGATATGTTTTAGTTTGATCCTTTCCACGATGTTATGAGCTGGCAGGAAACAAAAGTGTTGAATTCGACCATGATATATTGTAATGATTAGAGCTATATGAAGCCTTTAGAGAAAACCAATGTTCCATGATAGATCGAATTACATTGAGATCAAGCATTATATTCTTCGTGATGAATTCCAGAAAAGAGAAGTGGTTCTCCAATATATCTCCACAGGTAAGAATATAGCAGATATTTTGGTAAAGCCTCTTCCCAAGATGAAAATTTTTCATACTCAAGAAACAAGTTGTGGTTCATGGAAACAAATTCCTTATTGAAAAAGGAAGAGATTACTCCCAGTTTGGGAGGGAGAACTTATATGTTATTGATTTATGGGTAGTCATTTTTCAATTTGAAAAATGGTCTAGGATGAGCAGTTCCTTTCCTGTTTGGAAAGTGGTTTGAGGTATCTGAGAGACAAACATTTTCCAGTTCGAAAAATGGTCCAGATCGGACAGTCATTTTCATAATGAAAATGGTCCGATAGATTATTTATGTACCATAGACAATGATTCCCCTTGTGTCTATTGTGGGGGAATGGTATAGGATCATCATTCTTCTTAGCAGTCACTCTAAGTAGTGGTCAAGTAGAATGGTCTGCCTCATCCGACAGTCATTCTTTTAAAGTTCACAGTTGTGAGCAATTTCGAAGAAGGGCTTGTTTTGGAGGTTGGTGCAGGACATTCATTTCCATTAGGAAATGGTATAAACAGTCATTCCCTATGGAAGACTCATTCTATCAAGGTTTCACTATGATTAGTGTCATAGGAATGGTCTAGGTTCAGCAATCAGGGACATGCATTCCCTAGGGCAGACTCATTCTCTCTAGGTTAAACTATGATTAGTGTCAAAGGAATGGCCCAGTTAGGTGAATGGTCCATGCTAAAAAATTAGGGACAATTATTCTTCTATGCTTGAGAAGAATAGTCTGGATATCCCATGGCTGACGTTTTTACCTCCTAAGGGCAGATTCTCTTCCAAATATCATAGATGTGAGTGGAAGAATGCCACATATGACTCAGTTTGTATCATGATATTTTTATGTAGGTTGATATCAGATGATATGATTACTGTGGAGACTGTATTTCTCTGGACATTATTTGTATGCCACTATGGTGGATGTGTTCCATTGGTTGTGACTATGTGTCACTGCTTAAATAGCAGTGTGTTAGAAAAACAAGATCGTGGAGCAATGAAATAAAAAAAATGTAGAAATAAAATACAGAAGATACACAATACAATAGAGACACAGATATACATGGTTCACCCAGTGTGGTCTACGTCCACCAAATAAATTGTCAGGTCCTTCCTTTATTATTATCCAGCAATCGAAGGGATACTACCTACAAAAAACCCATTGTAACTTCCTCTTCTTTCTTTCACAGTCTCCTATCTCAGAATACAATATTCACAATCATTCCTAGCCGCAATACATTTCCCTCATAAGAGAGGGTTGCCTTCCAGGGAAAAAAACCCTAACATAACTTCTACTGTTAGATCTGTGACCTTATAATGAATGGTCCCGATTTACAATGAAATTACAATATACTTTCACTCCCCTCTTCAATCCCCTGCGAGGAAGAGTGTACATTCTTCTAGGGTGTAAAGTCTTCATGGGGTATAAACACAGCTGAAAACAAAGACCTTTGAATCTGGAAGATAATCAGGCTCCACAACCAACAATCTTCCACTTGGAGACTGATCTCAATAACTCCACCGTTTTTGTATCTATTGGGCTATGAACCTTCTTGGACCTAGAAAATTTCTCATCTTCACCTTCATGCTTGAAGACCAACTGAAGCTGAGAAAGAACTCATTTTCTCCCTATTTACTCCCTTTGTTAACATGTCTGCAGGATTCTGGCTAGTGTGTATCTTTTCCAACTTCAAATGTCCATCTTCCAATACAGATCGTATGAAATGGCACCTTAGTTGTATATTCTTAGTCTTTGAATGGAAGGTTGAGCTCTTTGCAAGATGAATGGAACTCTCACTTTCACAGTACAAACTACTATTCTCCTGCTTCTTTCCCAATTCCTCCATAAACCTTTGTCACCAAATCATTTCTTTACTAGCCTCTGTAGAAGAAACATATTTTTCTTCTGTTGTTGAAAGTGCAACAACATTTTGTATTTTCAAAACCCAACTTACTGGTTTTCCACCTATAGTAAAAACATACCCTGTGGTGATCCTCCTGGTATCTTTATCACCTGCCATATCTGAATTAGCATATCCCTGTAGAAAAGTGTTTGATCCTCCAAAACATAATGAATGACTAGCAGTAACTCTCAAATACCTGAGAATCCACTTTACTTCCACCCAATGTTCTTTACCTAGATTGTTCATATACCTACTCACAACTCCCACTGCATGTGAAATATCTGGTCTTGTGCAAACCATCGCATACATCAATCTGCCAACTGTTGATGAATAAGGGACCCTAGACATGTATTCTATTTCCTCCTATGTCTTGTGACACATTTCTTTAGTTAATTTGAAATGGCTGGCCAAAGGTGTACTAACTGGTTTTTCATTCTGCATTCTGAACCTCTCCAACACCTTCTCTATGTACTCACCATGAGACAATGTCAATTTGCGACTTTTCTTGTCTCTTGTTATTCTCATACCAAGGATTTTCTTTGAAACACCCAAATCCTTCATCGCAAATGAATTAGCTAATTTCTTCTTGAGCACATTTATATCCTTCATATTAGACCCTGCAACAAGCATGTCATCTACATACAATAGCAAGATAATATAAGTTCCATTTTCTAGCCTTTTAAAACAAACACAGTGATCAGAATGACATCTACTATAACCATGTTCTGTCATAAACCTATCAAACTTCAAATACCACTACCTTGGATCTTTCCTTAAGCAATACAAGCTTTTATTCAACCTGCATACCAAATTCTCATTCCCTTTGACCTCATACCCCTGTGGTTGTTGCATATAAAAATCTTCCTCCAAATCCCCATGGAGAAAAGTTGTTTTTACATCTAAATGTTCAAGATGAAAATATTCTACTACCACGAGACTCAAAATAGTCCTAATTGAAGTCATTTTAACAACAGGAAAAAATATTTCATCAAAATATATACCTTTCTTTTGTGCAAACCCATTTACAACAAGTCTATCCTTGTACCACTTTTCTCCTCCATCTTCTTCCTTCAGATTGTAAACCCATTTATTCTGCAATGCTCTTTTTCCTGCAGGAAACTGAACCAAATCCCAAGTTTGGTTGTTTACCAACGAATCCATTTCCTCCCGCATGCCTTGCTCCCACTTCTTTTTGGTGTCTACCTACATTGCCTCTTCATAAAATTTTGGTTAACCAGAATCAGTCAATAATAAATAATACAATGAATGAGAGTATCGTTCAGGGAGTATACTTAATATGGTATATATTCTAACCACACTTGCAGGAGTTTGAGGTACCTATTCCTCCTATTGTTGTACACTTCGATTTTCTGGTTCCTTTGGAATTTATTTTCCAGTGATCGCATCAAGCACTGTGTATTCTAGTTTTTCTTTTTCATGTTTCTTTCCCTGCAACTGATCTTTGTACATGACCTTCTAATTGAATATAACATCTCTAATCCTAATGATTTTGTTATTTTCATAATCTCATTAGCGATAACCAAAATCATTAACATTGTATCCAATAAAGGTACACTTCTTGGATTTTTCTTCAAGCTTTGTTCTATTTTCTTTATCAATATGGACAAATGCTTCACAACCGAAAGTCTTCAAAAAATAATAGTTTACCCTTTTTCATGTCCATGCCTCCTCTGGAATTCTACCATCCAAAGATCTTGAAGGTCCCCTGTTTATTAAGTAAACAACAGTATCTATAGCATATTCCCAAAACTGTAAGGGCAAACCAGCATGCAATCTCATACTCCTTGCATGCTCCATGATTGTCCTATTCATCCTTTCTGACACACCATTTTCTTGTGGTGTTCTTGGAACTGTATTCTCTCTACGAAAACCATGGTATGAACAGTAATCATCAAACTCCTTGCTGCAATATTCACCTCCATTATCTGATCTGAGACACTTCAACTTTTTTCCTGTCTCATTCTCAACCAAAGCTTTCCATTTCTTAAAAGTATCAAAAAAATCATATTTTTGTCGAATGCAATAAACCCAAGTCTTTCTAGTTGCATCATCAATAAAAGTAACATAATAATGAGATCCACCAAGAGATAATACCTGAGCTGGTCCCCATACATTTGTATGCACAAGCTCTAACCTTTCACTCTTCTTTTCTTTTCCGACTCTAAGAAATCTGTCTCTCTTTTGTTTTCCATAAACACAATGTTCACAGAAGTCCAAATCAATTTGTTTAATATATGGAAACAAATTTATTTTGTGAAGTATCTACATCCCCTTCTCACTCATGTGTCCAAGCCTATGATGCCATAGTGTTGTATCCACTCTTGTAGAAGCCAAATAGATAGAAGAGTCAGTATTACTAGTACATAAATACAATGTACCTACCTTCTCTCCTTTTTCTATCACCAATGATCCTTTGATGACCTTCCATGTCTTATCTGTAAATATGGACATGAAACCTTCACTTTCCAATTGTCTAGTTGAAATTAGATTTTTCCTTAGATCTGGAACATGTCTTACCTCTTTCAACAACCATTGGATTCTATTGCTTTTATTTATTTTTACCTTTCCCATTCCACAATTTTGCATGGTGCATCATCACCCAAATGAACCTGTCCAAAATCACCTTGAACATAATCTAGAAAATGTTTCCTATGGGGTGTGGCATGAAATGAAGCCCCTGAATCTACCACCTAAGACTCAGAAATATTATCTATATAAAGAATCAAAGCATCTTGTAACACATCACATATTACATTTTCTTCTTGATTTCTCTCTTGTTGTTCATCTCTTTGTTTCTTTGGAGATCTGCAGTCTTTCTTCATATGTACTTTGTTCCCACAATTCCATCACTCTATATTTCCAAGTCTGGATTTGGATTTGCCCTTCCTAGAATTCCCATGGTTCCCTGAGCCATTTCCTCTATCCTTTTGTCTTCCCCTATTCTCCATGTTAAACACGTTACCTGATGTCTCACCTGTTCTTTTTCTTCGCATTTCCTCACTAAGGATAACACCAACAACATCATCAAATTTTAAAGTATTTGAACCAAAGACAAAGTTACTTACAACCATGACCAAGCCATTCCAACTTTCTGGTAATGTGCATAATATTAGAAGAGACCTAACCTCATCATCAAAGTCCACTTTTACAGAACTTAGTTGATTAGTAACCATATTGAATTCATTTAAATGATCTGCAACACACCCACCTTCTGACATCTTCATATTAAATAATCTCTTAATTAGAAATACCTTATTGGACGCCGAGGGTTTTTCATACAATTTATCCAATGCGTCCATCAAACCCTTCATTGTCTTTTCTTTCGAAATATTGAAAGCCACTAACGCTACCAGGCTCAACCGTATCATTCCTAGAGCCTTTCTGTCAAGAATCTCCCATTCTTCATCCTTCATATCCGTTGGCTTCTTTGCTATTCCGCCCAATGGTAGGAATAGATCCTTTTGATATAAATAATATTCCATCTGCATCTTCCATAACTGGTATTTTTGGCCGTTAAAATTTTCGACCCTAAACTTTCCATCTTTCGACATTTCTCCCACTCGAACCAGGAACCCTCTTTTCCTCTGAGTTACCTTTCGCTCTGATACCAGTTGTTAGAAAAACAGGATCACGGAGCAATAAAATAAAACAAATGCGAAAATAAAATACAGAAGATACACAATAAAATAGAGACACAGATATACGTGGTTCACCTAGTGTAGGATACGTCCACCAAATAAATTTCCAGGTCCTTCCTTTATTATTATCTAGCAATCAAAGGGATACAACCTACAACAAACCCATTGTAACTTCCTCTTCTTTCTTTCACAGTATCCTATCTCATAATACAATATTCGCAATCATTCCTAGCCACAATACATTTCCCTCATAAGAGAGGGTTTCCTTGTAACCCTAACATAACTTCTACCATTAGATCTGTGACCTTCTAATGAACGGTCCATATTTACAATGAAATTAAAATATACTTTCACTCCCTTTTACACTCCCCCGCGTGGAAGAGTGTACATTCTTCTGGGGTGTAAAGTCTTCATGTGGTATAAAACACGGATGAAAACAAAGACCTATGAATATGGAAGATAATCAGGCTCCACAACCAACACAGTGTGCTACTTGGTGTGTTTATGTACCAAGCAATGTGCATAATTGGATAGTAGTTGTGTACTACTATGGATAGACACAGTTGTGTTCTATTGAATGGAATTGTTATAATTTCCATGAAGACTATCAATAATGTTGGAAATTATTACCAGCTAGATGGATAGTTAGCGTGCTGGTGGATAGATATTCTCCAGGTGGAAAATGGTCAAGGACAATTATTCTTCTAGGACGTATGTCCTGATTATAAGAATAGTCCTTGTATCCCATGGCGTGGCTTTGAGCATCTATTGGAACAATTATTATTCTAGGACATATGTCTGGATTAGAAGAATAGTTATTGTATCACTCTCTGGAGTGAGTGACCTAATCAACATCATTCTTGATTACTCATATGGAGTTTGGCTTTGAGAATGATGCAGTTGATGCTATCAGATGATATTGATAACGATGATGGTGCTCGTGATTTGATCATGAGATAGCTTGTGTGGCTATGATGATGCTACCAATTGAATGGCATGTTTGTGCTCAAGGCCATTGTTTTCAATACCTCCCTAGCTAGGAGGGAGTGTTGATATTATGGTAGTTACGGGAGGTATTAACCTCCATGTGTAACCCTGACAAGAATAGAATATTTCGGAAAGCAAGAAGAAGCCCTAAAGCTTTGGAAATAACCCTAGAAGACAAGTCGGCTAAAGAAAATAATTAATATTGAGTCTTTAGCCTCTAGAAAAAGAATTCGGCCCAGACAGCTAAGAAATAGCAGTATAAATACATGATTCCATAGCTAATGTGTACATACACTCACTTGCAATTGCAAAAATTTAGTTGTGCACAAGTCTCGAGAGTAGCTCCAACTGCAACTACTGCAACTTGTATTTTCGGTTTTAGGCTTGGACTCTCTCTTGGTTATGGTTTGGAATTTCTGCTTGGTATGCTAACTTCAGAATTATTCTCTGTCAAGGTTAAGGTGCTTGGGGGTGGCTTCGGCCTATGGTTGGGTGACAATATTTCTATATTTTCTATGATTAAACGAGCACACCTATTTTTCTAACAGTTAAGTCATAGCTTGAATCTTGGCGACATTTTTTTTCGTACAATAATCATTAAATCCAAGCCTTTAATATGTCGAGGTAATTTCTTGGAAAAATATTTAACCTCTTGTAAAAAATTGATGGTGTGTCCTCTATATTTTTATTTACCACCTATTGAATGCATTACCTACAAAATTGGACTGGCTCGTGCTATCAATATCTCTTTGACTTTTGTAAGACTTGAAAGGACCGAAGGTTGCAACCCTAGATTCATATGGTTTTGAGATGCAAATATATGACCCATACCCTCTATTTTACATTTTGTACACATTGGACCTGTATTAGTACTCAACACTTGAATTCTAGGATATGACTCCTCACACACATGACATATTTGAATACAACCCAATTTATCAATTCTTTCACAAAAATATTTATGTGCAATAACTTCATTTTCATATGAAATCACTAGTACATTATATTTCGTTTGAATTTCATCATCATCTAGCACTATTAGTTGATGATTTTCATAATTGATGTCTATTTGAGAAAAAGGTTCAGTATTTTTCATCACATTGTCGAAACATCTCCATTTTATTTTGTGATGTGCCCTTATTTGATCTCTATTTTGACTTCTATGCTCTTCTCTACCATCCTCGTCCATTCTTTGGAAACACACTCTTTTTTCTTTCTGAATTCTTTTTCGTTTTCCTTCCCTTTGATACTCATTCATACTTTGCAGTTGCAGTATTTTACTTTCATGATCCATTCTTCATTTTTCTTCCTTTTATCCTCAATCATTTGTGGTGTCGAAATATTTGTCTCTCATTTTTCTATATCCTCATCTCTCCCCCTTCAATTTCAATGAATTGTTGCATTTGATTCAATGTGTGTCTTCTAACTCGTTTTCTTTGTCGTTTTCTTACATCTTCAATATTGTTGTTATTGTTCATTTATGAAATATTTGTAGACATGATGTTGTTGAAATTTCAACAATTTACAATTTATATTCTTGTACCAAACAAACAGAAACAATGCAAAAAACATCAATAATATAATTCAAAAAATAATTAAGAAGTAATAGTAGCATCAATGCCCAAAAGGATAGAAATGAGATGACTAAATGAATCCATTGTTTCTCTACCAACACCAATATAGCTTGAAGTGCCACTGCACCAAATTGTTATTAGTTTAATAGGCATCAAATAAATTTATGAAATGGAATCTCTAGCGATGAAAATAGATTTAGGAATAGATAAATGACAAAGTAGCATACAAAAACGACCTAACTTATGGAGACTTCTAACCTGAAATACTCATCATGAATTCAGAGATACCCGTCATGAATTTAAATATATCTTCTCTGCATTAGTTTATTTAGCTATGGTACAATCTTAAAATCAGTATAGATATATGAGGGAGATATTGAAGAGGACAGGTTAAGGAATCCAACAGGAATTATCAATTGAATGAGGAGAATTCTTTGATTATGACCCAGAGCTAAAAGTCACATGTCTGATCAATCCCTCTATGAAGGATGGTTGGATGTATGGATTTCTCAAAATGTATGGTACTCTTGAAACTCCTGAACTTTTCGAAGAGATGGCCTGCGATATATGCCAATTGTATATCGTTCAGGTTGGGACATTAAGGAATGTGTTGTTGAGTCTTTCTCAAAATAAAACCCTAACCCTAAATAAGACCGTGAATAATTCTTTCTCTATTAAGATATTAAATGTGAATGAAACATATTAAATATGAATGGCACATTGGCTTACAAGTGGTGCCAATAACTTATTGAATTATCACTATGTATAATTGGTGCTAGTATGACAAGTATATCTGAATTCATGATGGGTATTCCAGCTGATGATTGGTATTTGTGCTAAATTTATGATAGGTATCTCTAAAATCATTCATGACTGGTATCTCCAATTAAATTATTAAGTTATCAAATTTCCACCCAAAAGTAATACATGTAATACAACTAAAATTCAACTTATTAATGATCAAATTTCCACCAAAACGTAATACATGTAATACGAACCAGAGAAAGATGGGATGGGAAGATCACTACTAATTCAATTGATAACATTGAAAAACCAAAAACAATGTACCCATTTATAATTTGTAGATGACTTCAAACTTTTGATAAGTATTTTCAACATCTCAGAGACCACAACGCAACAAAGATAGCGATATGATATTGTTCACATTTCAAAAAAAAATTGATTAAACAAATATCTATATATATATATATATATAACTTATTTTTAAACTTACATTTAATTTGACATTGTTTTTTATTTACTCAATATTATATTAATTTTTTTAAAGGGACATGTGTCCAGGTTGAGCATGGAAGGAATTACACATCTCCCCCATACTGGGTTGTATAATGTTCCTCTCATCGCAATGATTAATTTCCCATAAGCCCCCTTTCCTCCTCTCCTTAAGTGGAATTATAGCACATCTCGTGCTCTCTACAACCATCTTGCACCACTATTCATTATATTCTAATGTTAATATTTACATAGCACGATTTCATCATGGAAAGCCTACTACATCATCCATATAGCNCCCTTTCCTCCTCTCCTTAAGTGGAATTATAGCACATCTCGTGCTCTCTACAACCATCTTGCACCACTATTCATTATATTCTAATGTTAATATTTACATAGCACGATTTCATCATGGAAAGCCTACTACATCATCCATATAGCATATTTACAATATTTGCATGCCTAGCCATTCACTAGTTATACCTTGGCCTTACTCAGATGGGGTGACACTTGGCAAGAGGAGGGGGGCCACTGGCAGGGACAGAGGGCGAGGGGAGTTAATGTCCCAAGCCGCCACCCCTAGATTATTAACTCACATGGTGCACACCATGAGGGAAGTTAATTCAGTACGCCTGGAGGAGCCCTCAAACGAGCGATCCAGCCAGACCACTTGTACCAGGCGCATGAAACAGTCTCGTCAACCTTCAATGGTGATGGGAGGGGCATCAATGGCACCCAGCGGTGATAAAAATGACCAAGGCATGCATTTAATCTTGTTCGTTGTAAGCTACCACTTATTCACAGTGATTCTCGACCCTCCTGGCTTCATCTCTCGCACTCTGTGTGACTTACGAGCCTCCCCCGACCACCACCGCCCCTCCACATCCCCCCTACATCTCCCCCACCCCCTGGTTCTTTCCACCATGCCCCGCAAGCGAGGCAAGCCCAGGCGGAGCACTAGGAACAAGAATTCCATCACCCGAGATAACCGACTCACAACCTCTCAGTGAGATTTTCTTGCCCATTTTAGCCACCCCCATAGACACACCAGAAGCACTCAGACCACCCTATGCACTCCAAAAATGGAGACTCCTCCACCCTTACTCCAGAATCAAACTCTGACTTCCTTGCTCATACCAAAAACGGAGACCCCATCCCCCACAGTGCAATCTCCATCGTCGCCCTAGCTTTTTCTAGCTACCACTTCGAAGGAAGAGGCACCTCAGTGCTTCAACAAGGTCAAAGAGGAGGCACCACCTCCATTTCAGTTTCCTGGTTCGAATTTGGTTGACACAGAGCCACGTTTAGCTTTGCAACCAGGCCCGAGCTTGGTGAACAAGATAGGGCCACCCTCTAAGGCATGCCTCCCTAGTCTTTTTTCCCTAGGCCACAAGCCTTACTAGGGGGACGGAGGATGCATTTTGGAGGAGGAAATCCCTCCAAGCTAGAAACTGACAAAAGTAGGGGAGAACCCAATTACTGCAGAAGACACAAGCACAGGAGGCAGAGAGGAGGGCTCACACTATACCTATCATCTAGCAGTGGAGCATCTTGAGCTCCTCTTTAACATCCGACAGTGGTAGGACGAGCAAGTGCATGGCCAATAGCTAATCAACCAGTGACTGGATCTATTGTTTGAGGCATTCTTAGATGCCCCAATTCAAGCACGCTACCACACATGCAAGCAGAAGTTCGTCCCGGTCTACACTTCTCATGGACATCCAGGTTCCCCCATGGCTTGACGCAGCCCACCCCCGACTCTGGTTTTTGCCAATTATATTTTTTAGAATGAATAGTGATTACATATTCACTCTTTTCCATAGCTATGTAACTATCTTAGTAATGGCAGCTCTGAATGAAGCCAACCCTAGGCTAGCTATTCCTATTGATACTTTCATCTTTTTGCACAATTTTTGTAAACTGTATTTTAGCCATGATAGACATATCATTGCTTGGAACCACATGTTCTGGTTTCCCTTCTGTGGTGGAACAAGTGGCTGCCAAATGAAACACAACTGTACACTCGTGATATAATATAAGGCTATTCTTTTTATTTACAAAAAAAAAAGTTATACCTTGGCTTATATTTTTTGCACTAGGAATACAATACAAACGAACATCATTTAAACACGAAGTCATTATTTAATCTCGCATGGCTTCATGGGATCAGATCATTAAACCACACATTTAAAATTTATACAAATATGATCCAATATATTCCAAGTATCAAAATGAAAACATTACACATAGTTTACATAACATAGTGATATCATAGTGGTTTCCTTTAAGGTGTATGTGGAATAGTTATAGGATTTAGATATCTACATAAGGAAGGAAAGCAAATCAACCTCAAACCCAAATATGAATGGATAATATAAAATCCCATGGACTAATAAAATACCACCCCCTTAATAAAAAAAAAGGTTTCTTTCCATTCAAAATATGAACTATTATATGTATGTTTATATGAAAACATGCATGCCTTAATTAACTATTATATGTATGTTTATATGAAAGCATGCATGCCTTCCGATAATAATAAGGAATTTCATTTAACAACACATGGTCATAGATGTTGGTGAGCTGTCAAATAAACAATGGCAGGGAATCGTTTCCCGTGGATTGGCTTCCCTCTTTCCTTGTTGTGGCCTCACTCTCCCTATAATATGCAACTAATTTGAACTTTACATTATGTCTCATATTAATTAAACATATTCTATTGTGTAACATTTTGACTGAAACATATAGAATTAATAACATATGATGGAACAAAATCAACCAAATCTGAATATGACATTTTTTTAGTTCGATCTTGGATTTTATAATCATATACGTTTTTCAAGGAGCAAATGTCATCATAAATAGATTTGAGCCTAGATCTTAACTTGACAATGGCGAATACAAACAATTCCTTCCAAACATTCGATGTACAATTCTTTGACATAATCATTTTTACCTTTATTGTATTTTCAATACATGACCATTTATGACTTGATATCTTAATCAAAATTTATATACAAATTTATTCCATGAAAATTAGATACAATTCCACATAGGAGGATGGATGTTACCATAAAAGTCCCATATGCTTATCATATTAATAATGTATTTTATTTTTCTCCAAATTTTGACTCTTGAGATAGCCACTTTCAATCCCAACACCATGGAATAAGAGAATTTCTATTTTTCTCCAAATTTTGACTCTTGAGATAGCCACTTTCAATCTCAACACCATGGAATAAGAGAATTTCCATGCCAACTTGCGACTCTTTATTACCAGGGATTAGCTAGCTCATTAACCAATTCAACTGGGTATGGATGTCATAAACAAGAAATATTATTGACTTGTTAATTTGAGCATACTTGAAAAAACTATTATAAGTTGTTAGACAAATGAATAATTACCACATTATAATAATGGATCATTGAATTCAATATTTAGGGATAAACACTTTCACCAACCTCATTAACTTTATAAAAACAAAGTGCATTAAATATCATATTCAATTTTGCTTTTAATATTTTCAAACCATCCCTCCATAAAATAAAAGACTAGTGTTTTTCTAGTGTGCAAGACCTCTTGAGAGATGGTAGGATCGGGCATTCAGTCTGGATTGAGAGGATTTTGATCTGGTAAGGGGAAAAGACCTTTTTTCCCTTTAATATGTTCATATTTTTGTGGCTAGTCAAGAAATATTAGATATAGAAGAATTGTTGGAATTGCAAATTTTCATTATCAAATGAATATGTTTTTCATACCATCCCTTCGTAAAGGAAATGACTGGAAATGATTGGTGCTTTTCTAGTGTGCAATCTCACTTGAGCGATGGTAGGATCAGGGATTATAAGATCAGGAATTCATTTCTCTAGTCTGGATTGAGAGGATTTTGATCTGGTAAGGGGAAGACCTTTTTTCCTTTTTCTTTTTAATATGTTCGTACTTTTGTGGCTAGTCAAGAAAGATTAGACATAGAATAATTGTTGGAATTGCAAATTTTCATTATCGAAATTATATTTTTTTATTTTAAAATTGGATTCAACACTCTCAAAAATTCCTATAGCATCTAGAATGTGTAATCTCAATAGTTAATATCTACACACCAATCTCTTTTAAATTTTTGATCAGATTTTCAACAAAAATTAAAAAAAAAAAATTGTATAAAAAGCTTACCATCATTGTCGTTTAGATAACTATTATGATCCTCAACTAATTGAGGTAGTGGAGCAGCGACATAGGTAGTTTTGATTTTTTCTGGAAACCTTGTGTCACCTGATGAGGTAGTGGATCAGTGGAGTAGGTATTGTTGATCAGTTGGTGTGGCCCCATGTCAAAAGCCTTTGTAAATGCCCTGAGAGTTCCAGTTAATCACTATAGCTGCGAGTGCCATGAAAATGAATGATGATGACAACATAACACCATACTTTATAAGAATCTCTCAGTTAAGAGATCAACTACAAGCTATTGAAGAAATCATTTCAGAGAAGGAATTGGTAAATATAGTACTCAATGGCCTTCCCAAGACATGGGATGTTTTTTTTGCAAGCATGAACACAAGAAAGGAGTATCCCACATTTGAAGAACTTTGGACTTGATGTGCACAAGAAGAATCAAGGATTAACAAAAAAGAGAAATCCGAAAATAAATACAAAGATCAAGCCTTCACAACAAAGTTCAATAATTTCAGGAATAAGAAGAAGTTTGGCTTAAGAAACCAAATCAAGAAAAGGATATGTCAAAGATACAATTCTTCAACTATCAAAAATATGATCACTATAGGAACCATTGTCTTCAGTCAAATAAAAGGAAGGAAACAGACAAAGCATCTGTTGCTGAAGAAAGAGAACCCTCAAAGAAGGCCAAGTAGGATAAAACAGACTTCTTCTTCTAAGTAAAGGTAACAATATTCTTCAAAGTTCTTGTACATACCATGTTTACATTGTTTATGTACATATCATGTACATCTATTTCTTAGATGATAACATGTTCAAGTAAAACAACACCTACGGAAGAACAACAAGATAAGTATTTCTATCATTGTAACGACCCCTATCGTTACGACTACAAGCGACGCAAGCAAGTGCAAAGTTATAATTTATTATTTTTTTTTCGTTCTTGGCAGGTAGGCAACGATTACAACAGTTAGACCACACAAATTGACGACGAATCACCTCACACGCAGAACAGCAACAGACAACAACGACTCAGCACCAAAGTACCTCAAGCATCGGGGTGAAACCTGTGAAAATCAAAGGGAGATAAAATCGGATACCACCCGACACACCGGCTTCGATGACCAGTAAAAAGACACCTCTATGGTGCGTGACCAACGCAATGAGGCGTTACAAAATCAAGTACCTAAATTTAATTAAAACAACCACTTCACCTTACACGGGAAGCGCATGACCCCGCCTGGTTCGTACTCGCTTCTCTATTAAACGTGCATTGATCCCATCCTAAGGAACCATGCCGCCACAATGCGTTAAGCGCAATAGCAACCAAGGCGTAAACTTAAACCGTCCTAAACCCTTGACCCAAGACACAAAAGCCCCACGCTAGAAGTCCCAACTAAAACGAATCTACAGGAGATGAAACCCTAAACAATTGTGCTATACTCCGACGTCGGGTAACCACCTTCAGTGCTTTAAATTGTGCAAGGGTCGATTTATAGGAGCCACAAGCCAACTCCGAACGACATGTGATGCATGAAAATGGGTGAACACAATGTCTCAAATCAATCGAAGCAAATAAATCTAAGGAACTGTTGCACCAAGACAAGTCCATTGATTGATGGACTATATAACGATGTTTATTGATTGTTTATCTGGTTGTCTATAAAATAGATGATGAGGCTATCTATTAACCATATGCTAAAGCTATCTAAAATTAAAAGATTGTCTGGCATTGATAACTGAGAGTTAAATACGAACTCTAAGCATGCTAAAATCTAAAAATCTACCTCATAAAAACTGTGACTATAAACCTATAACTAACAGTCTATGTCTAACAATGAAGGCCTTGATACCTCCGTCTACAATCTGTAAATCGCCGTCAAAAAGAAAAAATCCCCTCCAAAGGAATATCCCGCACATCTACTGCCTGCCACAACCACATGGTCGGGCCCTCGAGATCAATCTATGGTATTCTGGAACGTCACGAGCTCGAGCAACTCATCGCCTAAGCTGTCAAAATCGCTCTTCTATTCTCCATGAATTATTTTTGTGTAAGATTACAAGCAGTCGCTTTACAAATAAAAAGAAGAATTACTCTAACTGATTTGACAAATTCAAAATAAACTAAAGAACACGAGTGCACGAAATTGAAGCTCAACGTGCTTGCCTTTACTCAAGGATAGACTTAATGAGGCGACACGCCCCACTATCCAAGGTATACGCGCCTTATCATCTCCTTCCTGTTTGAGATTGAAAGTGTCCCCACATTCTCCACGAGATGGGAGAACTGTGCCTGAAAGGCTGAGGCTGCTGTCAGGTGGAAAGCGTGCGCACATCCAACAAGTTACCTTCAGCAAACGGTGGCTGGAAGTCTGTAATATCATCTATAGGAGAGAGTGAGCCTGAAAATCTTCCTCTGAAAAGGAGGCTCATAGAGTTTCAGTAGGAACCTTTTAACAGGTAAAATCGTGAACCCTTTCAATCAAATCGCATAGTAATTCGAAAGCAATGGTTGGCACGAGGATAAGAATCTGATGATCAAGTTGGCGTAGATATATATATATATATATATATATATATATATATTCATATTCGCTGCCTAAAATTCAATTCGTGTCCGAAATTTTCTGTAACTGCAATTAGTCGCTGGCTGTTTTATTCCTCCCCAGAAATCGCTACCTAAATCTACCGCATGGTTAGCGTTGTTATGCACTAAATGTATCTATTTAAGTGGGGCTGTTATCTAAATACAGGTGCTGTCATACAGAAGATCGTTATACCATCTATCTTAAAAACATGCAGCAATACAAGATCATTCATCCAGCGCATTATATATCCTTATAATAATACGCAGACAGACCATATACATCTGTAAAAATTTATGCAAAACGTAATACAATTCGCTGTCCCATCATTGTCAAGTTCTTGCAGTCAAACAGGGTAAGGGAATCGTGGTTCCCAAGTTGAGTTAAGTTGACATCAGGGTAATACATATATTGCAGAGAAAAACAATTCTGAAGCATGAGAACGCAGAGCAATTCGCCTTAAATTAAATCCAACGCAGAGGGCAAATTTGCCAGGAATTTAAGTCATAATGCAGAAAAAGAATGCAAGCCATAAGTATGATAACACAGGTTGGTTAAACCGTTGTCATATAAATGATTTTCTGTGTAATACAATGAATCTGGAATGGCTGTGTAAAACAATATGTGAATCGCTGTTATAAATCTAAATCGTAGTGTAGAAATGATCAATGCTGAGTTAAATAAAGGAAAAAAATCGCTGAGTTTTAAAAATGATAATTGCAATAATGTATTAAAAACGCAGTCCAATAATCATAGTTGTCATTGATAGGCATACATTGCTAACTATGGAGTCGAACCGTTGTACCTTAAACTGGAACCAATATAATAAAATAAACTGAAGCCCTATAACAATTCGCTCGATAACAATTCGCTCAATAACAATTGATAAATATTGCTGAGTTAAATAAGGGTTGTTGCATCTATTGAATTTTGTTGTAAGCAATCACATAGTCATAAAGAATAGTCTTGCAGTCACAAGGCATATAAAAAGGGGATACAAAATCATAGAGGCAGTCATGCCCATAAAAACGAATTCGCAATTATAAGAGGTTGGGAGAATGCAAAGTTAAAAGGAATTCGCACTTTAAAAACGCAGTTGTTCTAGGTGTGAATTCGCTGCCATAAAAAGGGGTAAATTCGTTGTTATCCCAAGGTTAAGAAATGCAGGCGATGACTCCAGGAAGAACAACGAAGGTAGTAGAAGATCGCCACAAGAAACCATCAAACGCAAGAGTCAATCATGCACAAGGAAGGCGCAAAGACGATCATTCAACCAAGAACAATCAGAAGGGGTAGACGGTTGACAGGAACATCCTTCGCTCATCATCCACGCACAGAAAAGCAAGTCGTTGAGATCCATAGGTATGTTAACGCCGAAGAGACAACCGTAGATCAGGCTCCTGGCCGACTACTCAAGCGTGGACTAATGAGCTAGGGACGAAGGAAAAAATAAACCGCAAACGTCACAATCAATAAACCACAGGACTGTCAAGACATGTAGGGATCGAAGGCCATGGGAAATCAACATCGAGCTAAAGGCTATGAGGAAAATTTCAGTCATCAACTATAATGCTAAGACAATCATTTTCCTTACCCAATTAAACATGCAAAACTAAAAGCATAAATCATACTAACAATCTACCATGCAGAATTAAAGGAAGTGTACCGTTGCCCAATCACCCGCTCTGAGTTAATGTCCCACGCACTTCGTGCATCTCCCACTTGTCAACCGATGAGACTTCACCGGTACCTCCCAGCCAACGCTAGGGGTACTCTTCTTCCCCCTTAGCCCCCCGAGCCACAAAGGGGCCACGCACACTGACCAGAGAATCAACTAGCTCTCATCTCGCCTCGCAAGGCCGAGCTACCACTCCTCACCGAGCTGGGTATCCCAACTCCCACAAGCTAAGTCAGTGAAGTAGAGATTTTTGCAGCGTAACGTTACGCAAAACAGAAGAGATCCATCATCATTTTCCTCCCTCCATTATATAGAGTTTCAAAGTCCCTTACTTTCCCAAAATCTCATTTTATTTAATGTTTAATAAATTAATTTATAAAAATCATCCCCGTACATGTGTCACCCATCATCTTCATTCCTCCAAAAACTAAATTCTTTAATTAATTAATTACCCTTATTTCCCTCACCCACCTAGAGTCATTCCTAGAATCACTCCTAGGTGTCCCCAAATTCCCTTACAGGTTTTAATGACTTTCCCCATTATTAATTTACTAGTTCAGTTTAATTTAGAAGGTTTTTTAATGCTAGATACCTTAGTAAGTTAGACTTTCTGATTTTTCCTTGTGTTTCCCCTTTCTTTTTATGTTTCTTGTTTTTTCCTAGTTTCCTAATTATTTTAGATTTCCCTCTTTCCCCTTTTTATTTAAACTCAAAAAGGCAAGTGCAGAAACTTAATCTTTTGCCCCTTTTTCTTTCTAATGAATAAATTTTTAATTAGCATAATAAGTAAAATAATTATTTCCCCTTTTTAAATTTTATCCCAAAAGATTTTATAAATCAATTTAATTGCTTACCCCCTTCTTGTCACAAGATTAATGAAGATCACCATTATTATTTATTATATATATATATTAAAAGATAAAATTTTATCACGAGTAAAATTTAGACCTAGACCTTATTTTCCTAAGTTGGGCGACATTTTTTAAGGGAAAGGTTTCAAATCTTCCTTAACACTTTATTTGTCCTAAATCCATCTAGGTTTATCCAATTATTAAATAACCACGCGACGTGCCCTTCATGACACACTAGGTGCTCCAAGGGTGCCACTCGCCTCTTTCTGTTTCTCTTGCGCGATGTGCCCTTCAGAATGCACCACGTGCTCCAAAGGTCCCACTCGCCTCTTGACTAACTTCGTAGACATCAAAAACCCCTGGAGTCGATACTCTGTCAGGTGATATTGTGGGAGACTAAGGACCTCTAAGGAATAAGGCCCCTACCTTATTGCGCCCCCCTTAGAATCATCGTGAGCGACTGTCGCAGTCGGCCCTCACGACATCGTGGGTCTTCTCAAACTAGGTAATCATTAACCTACAGTTCGATCCATGGCGGGAGTGCTAGTAGGTTGTGGCAGGGCTGTTGTCCACATCTCTCCCTCAACATCTCTGGTAGTCGTGCATGACCCCTCTACTCCACATGTGAGTCTGGTAGGCAAGTTATCGTCAGCCTACATCATCAACGAATCATGTCAGAAATATATCCATATCATATCATCTAATCAAATGCACTAATATCACATATAAAACAATCAAACCCCAATGGTTCACTCCCCAACTCGATCCGGATTCCAAGGGGTTCCATCGATGCCTCTGCATCCTCGAGGTCTGAAATCCTGCACACTCAGTAAAACCAAGTCAATAGCATTTGTCTATGTCAATACAGCAAAACAACATGACATCAACCCATAATGACTCATAATCAAAATCAAATGTTTTAATAGCATAATAATCTGGTTCACTTGCGAGAAAGTGTCCTCAAAGAATAAGTTCGCTCAGTGCGCAAGAGCAGGATGTTACAATCACGATGACTATAAGTCAAGCAATACACATGAAAAGATGAAGTACGTTGACAATCTTTGGTAACAATTCTTGTGGAAGAGATTATATAAGTAACAACTTCCAAATAAGATGAAATCAGATTCAAACTTGAAGAGACCCAGAAGAAGTCAAAACAGAAAGAATTCAACAATCAAGAGTAAATTAGAAAAAGACATGTGACACTTTGTAGAAGGTAATAAGGATGCGGATGGAAGCATGGACTCTCTTAGATGGAGGGAGCTAATTACATAATTCCAAAAGAAGAGCATGCATTCATTCATGAAGCAAGGATTAGGAGGGAGCTAATCCTAAATGATATGATCCATTAATGATTATAAAGTATATGTCCATGTTCCTATTGAAAAATAATAGCCATGATAAGAAACACATGTTCAATTTTACTCTAGAAGAAGTCTTCTTCGAAAAGAAGCCTTAAAGTATCCTTGGTCATCCATCTACATCCATGATCCTATGATGAAAGGAAGAAGTTGGAATCTTCAGAGAATTTAATCTATAGAATAATCCATGGACCCAAGAGCTAAAGAAAAACATGAGGAAGAACATGAAGATTCCAAGAAAGAAAGAAAAGACAGAACAACCAGTTATTATACCGAGAATCACAAGACTACCATCTTGGTTTGAACCCACTAGAAGCAATCAAGAAGAAGAAATGGAAGTTATGATGAAGAAAAATGTATGTAAGAAAATGAGACTTGTGAATGGAAGAATTGCGAGATTCAGTGGTTCTTCTAGAAGGAGGCAAAAAAACTATAACGACATCTTAGCAGTATCCATGGATTGGAATTTACATGTAAAAGATTGTTCTTCCCAAATAAAGAAAGTGAGAAAGAAGCTTATAACAGAAAGAGACCCGTGTATGTAGATATAATAAGACCTTGTATGGATTCAAACAACCTGATGCAGAGTATCTCGTACATAGAAGAAGCGTGGTGAAAACTTTCTATAACATAGTTAGTGTATCAGAATGGTTAGTCAGAAGTATGGGATGATGGATTGCTAATCCATGGAAAACTCTCATGATGATAGAAGAAGTGCTACTTGGATATGTTTCAGTTTGAGCCTTGACACGATGTTATGAGCTAGCAGGAAACAAAATTGTTGAATTCGACCATGATATATTGTAATGATCAGAGTTATATGAAGCCTTCAGAGAAAACCAGTGTTCCATGACATACCAAAGTAAATTGAGATCAAGAATTATATTCTTCATGATGAAGTCTAGAAAAGAGAAGTGGTTCTCCAATATATCTCCATAGATGAGAATATAGCAGATATTTTGGTAAATCCTCTTCCCAAGATGAAAAGTTTGCATACTCAAGAAACAAGTTGTGGTTCGTGGAAATGAATTCCCTGTGATTAGTGTCAGAGGAATGGTCCAGGTTCAACAATCAGGGACATGCATTCCCTAGGATAGACTCATTCTCTCCAGGTTCCACTATGATTAGTGCGAGAGGAATGGCCTATTTAGGTGAATGGTCCATGCTAAAAAATCAGGGACAATTATTCTTCTATGCTTGAGAAGAATATTCTAGATAGCCCATGGATGACATTTTTACCTCCTAAGGGTACATGCTCTTCCATATCTCATAGATGTGAGTGGAAGAATGGCCCAGATGACTCGGTTTGTATCAAGATATTTTTATGTAGGTTGATATCGTATGATATGATTACTGTGGAAATTGTATGTCTCTGGAAAATAGTTGTATGCCACTATGGTGGATGTGTTCCACTGGTTGTGACTATTTGTCATTGGTTAAATAGAAGTGTGCTACTTGGTGTGGTTGTGTACCACTGGATAGTAGTTGTGTACTACTATGGATAGACACGGTTGTGTTCTATTGAATCACATTGTTCTAATTACCATGAAGACTATCAGTAGTGTTGGAAATTATTACCAACTAGATGGATAGTTAGTGTGTTGGTGGACAGATATTCTCCATGCGGAAAATGGTCCACGACAGCTATTCTTCTAGGACATAGGTCCGGATTAGAAGAATAGTCCTTATATCCAATGGTGTGTCTTCCAGCATCTGTTGGAACAGTTATTCTTCTAGGACATATGTCTGTATTAGAAGAATAGTTCTTGTATCACTTTGTGGAGTGAGTGACATATTCAACATCATGCCTGATTACTCAGATGGAGTTTGGCTTCGAGAGATGATGTAGTTGATGCTATCAGATGATACTGATAGTGATGATGGTGCTCGTGGTTTTATCGTGAGACAGTCGGTGTGGCTATGATGATGCTACCAGTTGAATGGTATGTTTGTGCTCATGACCATTGTTTTCAATACCTCCCTAGCTAGGAGGGAGTGTTGATATTATGGTATATGTGGGAGGTATTAACCTCCACATGTAACCCTTACAAGAATAGAATATACTGGAAAGAAAAAAGAAACCCTAAAGCTTTGGACATAACCCTAGAAGACAAGTCGGCTAAAGAAAATAATTAATATTGAGTCTTTAGCCTCAAGAAAGAGAAGTCAGACCAGACAACTAAGAAAGAGCAGCATAAATACAGGATGCTAGAGCTCATTTGTACATACACTCACTGGCAACTGCAGAAATTTAGTTGTGTGCAAGTCTGGAGAGTAGCTCCAATTGCAACTACTACAACTTGTATTTTTGTTTTTAGGCTTGGACTCTCTCTTGGTTATGGTTTGGAATTTATGCTTGGTATGCTAACTCTGGAGAGTGATACGCTACCTTCATTGGCTATTGGGCCTAGGGTTTTCTTCCAAAACTATTCTCTGTCAAGGTTAAGGTGCTCGGGGGTGGCTTCAGCTTATGGTTGAGTGACAATATTGATATATTGTCTATGGTTAAATGAGCACACCTACTTTTCTAACAGTGAAATCATAGCTTGAATCTTGGTGACCTTTTTTTCGTACAACAATCATTAAATCCAAGTCTTTAATATGTCGACGTAATTTCTTGGAAAATATTTAACCTCTTGTAAAAAAAATTGATGGTGTTTCCTCTATATTTGTATTTCCCACCTATTGAATGAATTACCTACAAAATTGGACTGGCTCGTGCCATCAACATCTCTTTGACTTGTATAAGACTTGAAAGGACCAAAGGTTGCAACCCTGGATTCATATGGTTTTGAGATGAAAACATATGAATCGTACACTCTCTTTTACATTTGGTACACATTGGACGTGTATTAGTACTCAACACTTGAATTCTAGGATATGACTCCTCACACACATGGAATATTTGAATACGACCCAATTTATCAATTCTTTCACGAAAATGTTTAGGTGCAATAACTTTATCTTCATATGAAATCACTAGTACATTATATTTCATTTGAAGTTCATCATAATCTAGCACTATTGGTTGATGATTTTCATAATTGATGTCTATTTGAGAAAAAGGTTCAGTATCTGTCAACACATTGTCGAAACCTCTCCATTTTATTTTGTGATGTACTCTTACTTGATCTCTATTTTGACTTCTATGTTCTTCTCTACCATCCTCGTCCATTCTTTGGAAACACACTCTTTTTTCTTTTTGAATCCTTTTTTGTTGTCCTTCCCTTTGATACTCATTCATACTTTGTAGTTGCAGTCTTTTACTTTCATGATCCATTCTTCATTGTTTTTCCCTTTTATCCTCAGTAATTTGTGTTGTCGCAATCTTTGTCTCTCGTTTTTCTACATCCTCATCTCTTCCTTTTCAATTTCAATGAATCGTTGCATTTGATTCAATGCATGTCTTCTAACTCGTTGTCTTCGTCGATTTATTACATCTTCAATATTATTGTTATTGTTCATTTATGGAATATTTGTAGACTTGATTTTGTTGAAATTTGAACAATTTACAATTTATATTCTTGGACCAAACAAACAGAAACAATGCAAACAACATCAATAATATAATTCAAAAAAAATTAAGAAGTAATAGTAGCATCAATGCCCAAAATGATAGAAATTAGTTAACTAAATGAATCCATTGTTTCTCTACCAACACCCATATAGCTTGAAGTGCCATTGCACCAAATTGTTAATAGTTTAATAGGCATCACATAAATTTATGGAATGGAATCTCTAGCGATGAAATTAGATTTAGGAATAGATAAATGACAAAGTAGCATACAAAAACGACCTAACTTATGGAGACTTCTGACCTAAAATACTCATCATGAATTCATAGATACCCGTCATGAATTTAAATGTATCTTCTTTGCATTAGTTTATTTAGCTATGGTACAATTTTAAACTCATATGGATATATGAGGGAGATATTGAAGGGGATAGGTTAAGGAATCCAACAAGAATTATCAATTGAATGAGGAGGATTCCTCGACTATGACCTAGAGCTAAAAGCCACATGTCTGATCAATCCCTCTATGAAGGATGGTTGGACGTATGGATTGCTAAAAAAAGATGGTACTCTTGAAACTCCTGAACTTTTTGAAGAGATGGCCTACGATATATGCCAATTGTATATCGTTCGGGTTGGGACATTAAGGAACGTGTTGTTGATTCTTTCTCAAAAGCAAACCCTAACCCTAATCAAGACTGTGAATCATTCTTTCTCTATTAAGATATTAAATGTGAATGAAACATATTAAATATGAATGGCACATTGGCTTACAAGTGGTGCCAATAACTTATTAAATTATCACTATGTATAATTGGTGCTAATATGATGGGTATCACCGAATTCATGATGGGTATCTCTTAAATCATTCATGATTGGTATCTCCAATTAAATTATTAAGTTGATAATATTAAATTATCAAATTTCCACCTAAAAGTAATACATGTAATACAATGAAAATTTAACTTATTAATTATCAAATTTCCAACAAAATGCAATACATGTAATACGAACCAACAAAAGATGGGATGGGAAGATCACTACTAATTCCACTGATATCATTGAAAAACCAAAAAAAAAGTACCCGTTTATAATTTGTAGATGACTTCAAACTTTCGATAAGTATTTTCAACATCTAAGAGACCACAACACAACAAAGATAGCGATATGATATTGTTCACATTTCAAAAACAAAATAATTAAACACACACACACACACACACACACACACACACACACACACACATATATATATTTAAAATTTATTTTTAAACTTACATTTAAGTCGACATTGTTTTTTATTTACTCAATATTATAATAATTTTTTTAAAGGGACACGTATCCAAGTTGAGCATGGAATGAATTACACATCTCCCCCATGTTGGGTTGTAGAATGTGCCTCTCATCGCAATGATTAATTTCTCATAAGCCTCGTTTCCTCCTCCCCTTAAGTGGAATTATAACACATCTCGTGCTTTCTACAACCATCTTGCACCACTATTCATTATATTCTAATGTTAATATTTACATAGCACAATTTCATCATGGCAAGCCTACTACATCATCCATATAGCATATTTACAATATTTGCATGCCTAGCCATTCACTAGTTTTGCACTATTTTTGCACTAAAAATGCATACAAATAAACATCATTTAGACACGAGGTCATTTATTTAATCACGAGGTCATTTATTTAATCTCACATGGCATCATGAGATCTTATCATTAAATCACACATTTAAAATTTATACAAATATGATCCAATATATTCCAAGGATTATTATACATGGTTTACATAACATATTGATATGATATCATAGTGGTTTCCTTTAAAGTGTAGGTGTATTATAATTTATTAAAGTGTAGGAGAAGACTTTTTGTCTTTTAATTTGTTTATACCTTTTTGACTAGTCGAAAAATATTAGATAGAAGAATTGTTAGAATTGCAAATTTTCATGATAGAGTTTATATTTTTTTATTGTAAAATTGGATTCAATAGTCTCAACATCTCAAATGTATAATCTCGATAATTAATACTACTCACCATTCTCTTTTAAATTTTTCATAGATTTTCAAAAATAAAAATTATAAAAAATAAAAATATAAAAAAGGTTACCATCATTGTGGTTCAGATAACTATTATGATCCTCAGCCAAATGAGGTAGTGGAGCAGCGACAGAGTTAGTTTTGATTGTTCTGGCAACCCTGTGTCGCCTGATGAGGTAGTGGATCGGTGGAGTAGGCACAGTTGATCGGTTGGTGTGGCCCCATGTCAAAAGCCTCTGTAAATGCCCGACAGTTCCAGTTAATCACTATAGATGCGAGTGCCACCACGCTGTTTGAAGCTATATCATAGATTCAACCTGCAATGATTTTCTGTTGTAGCATTGAACCGGTAGAGGAGGACGAGCTGACAGGATAGAAATTTACCGGCTGATAGAGGAGTTGACTAAATCAAAAGCTTGGATCAAGTGATGGGATGTCGAAGGCTTTAGAGTTTTCAGCTATAGAATTCCCCCTGTTTCCGTGTTCTTATTTTTCACATTTTCGACTATTGCTAAGTGTTTTTGGTAGCCATGTTATACCCTTACCTATAAGAATGAAGTCAAGGTCTGCATTTCTCAACAAAATGTGCAGAAATTGAACACGAATTGGATTTCTGCTACGTATTGATTGATCTTTTAATTTCATTCTTGAGATTTTATCTTCATAATATACGGATTCCTAAACAACTGCTCCTCTTCGTCCTTTTCTCCTATTTAAGTTTTGGTGTTGCCAAAATTATCGCTTGGGACGAAAGGTATCAAATCTTTTGAGGTGTAAACTTTTCTTCAAGTTTTTTTACTGTAAAAGAAGGTTTGCACCTCCAGGGTTTTGATTTAGACCCATGATAGATCAGGAATTAAGATGAAATTTACATCATTATTAATCAAAATAATAACAAAGTATCAATGTTTATTGATGAAAATGTTGAATAATAATTAAATGGAATAATTAAGATATTGAATATCATATATACTACATCATAATATATTGAATAACTCATATATTACATAGTAATTGATCTCTTAGACACACTTTCCCATATTTTTATATTGATCATATCGAAATGGAAGTTTAAATTGGACACCACAAGGAGCTTTAACATGATATAGATATTGCAGTAAAAGTGAGACCTTGACCAATTTTAGACCTCCTAAGTATTTCACATTTTATATATCTTTTTATTATAATGGTTTTAATGTGCAAATACTAATAGATAAATCACACCTAACCAAATACATTATACAACTTCAACTTATATATTTCTTTTGAAATTAGTTTTCACTAAATTCATTTCACGAAGTATTTCACACTTGAAATGATTATAGAGGATTAATTTCTTTCATATCATTTCTTCAATTAATTAATGCATTGAATCATTTTTCATGGTGATATTGAAATAGATATAGAGGATTTATTTTGTTCTTAATTTTCATTGAAATCAATGCACTCTATTATTTTATGTTATATCATTGTTAAAATGAATACAACTACTTGAATACTATTTTTTTTTTTGCATTATGTCATTATTGAAATCAATGCAATTGATTATTCTAAGTTATTTATCATTATGTCATCATTAAAATCAATGCATTGCATTGTTTTGTATTATGTCATTATTGAAATCATAAGAACTAATTGGTCTAAATATTTTTTCATTGTACTTTCTCTAAAATAAATGCACCTTATTGTTTTGTGTTATATTATTGATGAATTCATTTAGACTCTCTTATTTCTCTAAATCATTTTTTTATATCATTAATGAAATCAATGCACCGGATTGTTTTGTGTTATATCACTACCACTTAAATCAATGCACCATATTGTTTCATGTTAAATCATTGTTGAAATCAATACAACTACTTCATTATGCTGAATCATTTTTCTGTAAGACTAATTTCGTAAATGACACATATGAAGAAACAGTTATGAAAACTGTCAATTCAGATTTCCGGAACTCTTGGTAATGGAATGGTCGAATCTCCTACTCTGATGGACAGGTGGAGAATAATCGTCTTGGGGAAACTGGTCCTCTCTCTGCCCATAAAAGAACCTTCAGAATACCCATCCATATTCGATCTGAAAGTGCATACAGTAGCAGGGAAAGAGAGGGAAACTGGATTTCCGGTTCTGTGCAGAGGGTTCCAACTTGATTTCCGTCCTGTGCAAGAGGGCTAGCTGCTGAGAAACAGAGGGTTCCGAAAATGAAATGGATTCAGGTATTAATTTATTTAAATTCAGCTTCTATATGATTCAGATTGAAAACAAAAAGTTCCAGGTCCTGCAAATATGCTAACATTGGTATCAGAGCGAGTTGGGGAACTTTCTGAATGCATATATATTAACTTTCTGAATGCATATATATTATTTCTGCAATCTTATTTGATAGACCAGTTTGATAGACCAGTTCGATAGACCAGTTCGTCTATTCGGAAACCAGTCTAGTACTGTAACTCGCGGTGCAGTTTCGTGGTCACTCTCCGTTTAACACCTCTGAACTTACATTATTTCTTTTTATATATCACAGAATCCATGTTAAGTCAATGTTAATCAATCATAGAATCATAGGTTTTGAATGTCACTCTGTTGTATACATGCATAATAAAAGGCAGCTATATATTGGTATTTAGATACGCTTTCCACCACGAATGTAGATGAGGCTACCATCACAATTACCCAGGTTCAAAACCTGGCACGCATGCCTAGCCGAATAAAAGGTTGTTATGAAGTGAAAAAGGGGCCGCATTTATCTAATTATACCACTTTGTATACAATACGGAGTTTGATAGCCCCTCGGTCTAAAGAAAGGGCGTTTCACTAGCTATAAATGAACACTTGCACGCACATATATAAATTAAGCAAATTCTGCACATTTTGCAATACGGAGAATGCTTTTTGTTACCCTGCTACCAGAATGTTTTTATGATGACAGAATGTTTTGTGTCACTCTATTTAAACACATTACTATTGCATCAACATGCAGAGTTGTTACATTGATTTAAGGTCTATATTAAGAGACGGTTTGGTAGCCACCAAAGTGGTCCAACTGGAAAGACTCGTAGATATTAAGTCAAATTACCAAAATTTAGTACTTGTTTCCCCTGGTATTAAAATAATAACTCTGCAAATC
>ML816712.1:34888-45841 GCA_009831015.1 Picea engelmannii | reverse complement strand
AGGAAGCTGCTGCTTCTCGGGTTCGGCTGAGAGCTGGAGGCCTTCCAAACCAAATTGCTAATAGGTGCTGCAACCCGGAGAATGAACGTAATAAACACCACACTTGCCATATCCCGGGCATTAATCTGCTCCATTAATCTCTGTGCGTTAGTGCTCTGCTGTTGAGTACCTTTCGCTTGCGCGAGGGGCCTCTTCGGTATGCCTCTCCTGCTGCGAGTCATGTGGGGCAAATGTGCGAGGCAAGGCGAGCTGGTGGATGCATTAACGCAGCGTCCTGGCTCTGCCCACGTGGCTCTATCGCCGCTCTTATCACCCCATCCGGGGAATGGAGATCCTTGTTGGCCAAAGCTTGACAACAAGTAAGGAGCTCGGTATCTGGTGAGCCCTGCCTTTCCCAGCATAAGTGTTCCTTCCCCTGTTCCACTGCTTCATTTGCTAAGAGATCAGCCACCTTATTCGCCTCTCGCTTTACGTGGGAAGTGGTGATGGTGAGGTGCGGTTGTAGGTGTTGGCTGAAGTCTGCTAGTAGTCCAAGTAGTCGCCAGCTTGGAGAGATTTTTTCAGGGTCACATCCATGGAGGATTCTGGTGATTAATCTTATGATGATTTGGGAGTCCCCTTCTAGGATGATCCTTTGATGGCCTTTGTCAATAGCTGTTTGGAGTCCTCGCAAGAGTCCTGTGAGCTCAGCCACATTGTTGGTTGTGTCCCCGATATATCCTGCGTCCAAAATGAGGATTTCTCCACTTGAGTCCCTAATAACGGCCCCGTATCCAGCTGATCCTGGGTTACCCCTGGAGGCTCCATCAAAATTGACCTTGACGAAGTGTGTTGGCGGTGGAGTCCAGGTGTTTGGGCTGGTGGGTTGGCGTTTTTGGCATCTTGCTGTCAGATGGTTGCGCAGGCTGGGCTGCCAATTTTGTAGGACTGGCTGCTCGTCGGGGTTGCACTGCCAATCTGTCTCTGACCAAGATTTTCTCCTGACTGTTTCGCTTATTTGGGCTCTGATCTTTGTCCAGGTGACTTCAGGGAGGGAGGTCTGAGAGCGAAAAATGTGCTTGTTGCATTCCTTCCAGATTTGCCAGAGGGTGAATCCTGGCAGCAGATTCCAAATGAAATTCAGAATGGGATTGTTGAAGGAGATGCTGTCCCATTTTTCGATCGTGCAATTGATGCTGCTTCGGTTTCGATTTGATTTGCGCATAATTTGCACCCCATAGTCCCAGACCTGTTGACTATAGTGGCAGCTATTGAAGAGATGTTCTTTGCTTTCCTCTTGTAGCAAGCAGAGAACGCAAATTGACGGTCCGATGAAACCCCTCTTCCTTAGATTGTCCCAGGTTAGAGCTCTGTTGTGCACTAGTAGCCACAGAAAGGTAGAGATCTTGGGCCATAGCGCTGAACTCCAGACTTTGTTCCATATCGGCTCCTTTCTTGAATTTTGTTGGTGAGCTTGCAATGAATAAGCCTCCTTAATAGTGAAAGTGCCCGTTGTGGTGTAACCCCACCTCAGGATATCCGGTCCATTCCTGCAAAGAATTTTCCTTTGTTAAAATGAATACAATTACTTGAATATGATAAATTATTTTTTTTCATTGTATTATTATTGAAATCAATGCAGGTGTCAAATGATTGATATTGCATTCTCTTTTAGTTTTCATGGTTGGAACATATCAATATTATAAACCCAAACCTCTTTAATTTTGAAACATTTTTCATTTTAATAATTGATTAAAGAACAATTATAAATCTTAAAACATAATTATATATCATGAGAAGACTTTCATCCTCTTGATATTGAACTATTATCTCAATAATATATTTAATCTCAATATGTTTCTTGTTATTTTACATTTTAAACAATTAGAAAATAGATGGATATCCAAAACCTCACCATCTTTGTTATATTAGAATCATTAAAAAGTAATCTTATTTATTTATATGATACATAATAAATATGCAATAACTCATGATAAATTGTAAGTCTCTAATCAATAAATTGTTTAATGGACAAGTGTCAACTCCAAAAAGAATTAAACATCTCTCCCATATTGAGTTGTATAATACTCTATCCACCCAATTAATTATTTGATCATAGTTTTTATGAGAAATGTATGATGATAAAATAAAATTTTGATATCTATATTTTCTTTAATATAAAAATTTAAATTCATTTCATATTTTTTTAATATAATAATTTTAATGAAAAAAAAATGTTGTATTACATTATCATTATTAGTATTTTAACATAAGAGTTTATTTTTCATTCAAAAAGAGGCTGCAACATAGGCTAATCATCAAATATATTAATTTACAAAGCATAAAAACCTGACTAGCGTAGATTTAGAGTGGTGTCCATTATCCATTCCTGTTCTGTTTCCATTGGCTACTCATTTTGGGGCTAAATTTCTTGATCCACTTCATGTTCCATGGAACCTTGAGAAAATATGAGGGCCTAAGATTTGCATGATGTTGCACCAAAGTTTGACGAATTTCTTAGTTCTCCTACTGAAGCGAGTAGATTTTCCTGGCCTACTTATTCACTGCACTGAGAATGATGGTTGTTTCCTTATCATGCCTCTGATTTTGCTCCAATTTAGTTTTGAACTAAACAAGCTGACCTTTATGAGTTTCTAGTTCACACTATTGTGTTCCCACATCTTCCATAATTTCCCTAACTTCATAGGTTGAGCAGTGGCATGGATCTTTGTTGCATCTCCACATTGCATTCCCAGCCATCCTGCACGCAGAAAGGAGCATTGATACCTTCAGACAATAGGATGAAGATCAAAATACGATTGCAAAGGAAAAGGATGTTTCAATTGGATGAGATTTGAGGCCCAATGTCCATGCTTGTGTTGTTTAAACCGATGAGATTATGATGTTCATGCACTTCCTTGCAATTCCACATAATAAAACGGTGTGGGAGCTGGTTCAAATGATTGCTTTTGTAGTTCCCACATTCCTCATACAGAGACTCTCGATGTGAATTTAAGGATAACGCAAGTGAAAGGTATGACATGTGCCAAGTCATATGTGGCAGTGATGCGATGTCATGATTTCGGTCAGTGATATTTTCTTCTTGTTTGTGGTGTGGGAAGTTTGATCACCACCTTTAATTTGAGCCATGTATTCCAAACCTTTAATTTGAGCCATGTATTTCAAACCTTTTAAATGAGCCATGTGATCTAGATTAAGATAAAAGGTGAAATGTGAAACCATAATTAATTATTATTTTCCCTTGCTCTAGGGATCGAGCCTCTTTTGTTAGTGCGAAATTTAGATGTGGATGAACATAATAATATTCCATAGATTGGAATTTCTCCCCTTCTTTGATAGTTCTTTTACAAACTATGATGTTGGCATTTGTGTGAAGGTTTTAGAGGCCATTGATAACTAGTTATGAATCCCTTTAGAATAAGATCATTGTTGTGATCTTCCACTATAAGTTTTAATCCCATATAGATTGTTAATGCCTTAGCTTGATTATTGGAAGAGTATCCTAGGCCCTAAGTGAAAGAAAGAACCTCTGATCTAGTAGAGTTGTAAAGCACTCCCCCTACACATGTGCCTCATTATTTTACATCATTATCTATCATAGTGTGTGATTTTAGTTGATTGTCCCATAACAACTTAAATGTAACATGGAAAAGTTATAAAATGTTAATATTTATTTTTATTTTATTATAATTTTGAAAAAAATGATATTACAATTAATAAACGATAAGTTAAAAAAAAAAAAAAAATTATAATTAACAAATTTAAAAATATGATTAAAAAGAAAATAAACCAATAAAATTTAATGGTTAAAATTATTATAATAACTTTTATATATGAATTTTACTATATATTTTTTTCAAATTTAGTATTAATAAATTTAAAAGATTTTGATTTCGTTATAACTATTATTCAAATTTAATAAATCAATATATATAAAGTTATAAAATTTAACATTAATAATATGATTGAAAAAACAATTAATTAAATTAGAAACAATAAAGTAGTCAAAATTAATATTAATTTTATTAATTTTTTAAACACTTGATGATGATGATGATTAACGTCCATTGAGACCAACTGGTCTATTGAATCTTAAGAAGGAAAGAGATTGCTTCAATTTCTTTAAAATTGTATTTTTATGCTCAAAAAACATTGAGAGAAGCATTTTAAGATCACCATAGCTTTGATGACTTAGGAGGTTAAGAGGGTCAGTAATGTGACAAACATTTTTAAATTGGAATCTAATATGGGTATAGGCAGGGAAATCCAAGAGGAAGTGTTTTTCATCTTATACCCACTTAGTGTTACAAAGGTAACATATTCTCTCATCCCATGGAATTTTGGGAGTTGTCCAACGCCCAGTTTCACTATGCAGCTAGTGAGAGTTTGTTCTTATTTTAAAAATGTTGATTTTCTTATTTGAACTTCTTAAAACTAAGAGGTAATGGTTGGCCACCCCCTTGTAGTATCTTGATTTCCTTTTATCCACTAATTCTTTGTCACACCACGGATTCTCCTTAAATGTAGAAGTGATGATATTTGTAATATTATCGATAGTTTGCATGATGGATTCTTCTTATATTCCCTAATGATTTATCCAAGATTTGACATCTTTATGACATCCTTGCTTGAGCCACTAGTTGTTTTGGCTAGAGTTTGAAGGAATTTTGGGGAGCCTATTGTCATCCATATTGTTTATCTTGTTCTTGTACGTTAGGTATATAATCATAGAAATGATCTCAATGGGGGGAAGGCTTGCTTCTATGAGGAGGATATGATAGGGTATATTTCCATAAATTTTGATATTATAAGCTATAAATTCTTTTGGATCTATTCTATCTTTCTCTAGGATTCTCTAGATATACCGCAACCCCAAACTTCACATCCATATACAATTGGAATGACGACAGTGTGAAAGAGGTTTTTTTTTAATCCCAAAGCCAAAGGTTTGTTGATTTACAGTTGTTTTCAAGTCCATAATAAGCTTTATTCCCTTCACTTATCCTTTTATCAACTCTATAGTTCCAATTGAGATTATGGTGGATATCGATTCCAAGCTATTGTTGTCATAAAAAAAGTATCGTAGGTGATCCTTTTGGATTTAATTATCATAACCTTTGTTTTGTCAATGTTCACAGTCATGTCCATGCTAGAGTAGAAGTCCTGGAGGGTTATTAGTTACTTACCTAGGTCATAGGGACTCTTCTCCATAAGAGAAATATTATCAACATAAAGAAGGAGGATGATAAATATACTAGCGAGAGTCGAGCCAACACTGTCTGCATCCTCCAAACAATCTTATAAATTATCAATATAGATGTTGAAAAGGGTAGGGGATAGGGGACAACATTTCTTGACTCCTATATTACAATCAATTTCTTCTCATCATCCCTTAGTGTTCCTAAACTTGGCAATAACTTTCTTATATAGACTTACTACAAGAGCTTTTAACTCAAAAGGGCCTTTAATATCTTCGAACCTATTCCATAGGTTAGTCCTAGGAACAGTATCAAAATATTTTCTAACATCAACAAAACAACAAAGAAGATCAGTTTATCATTACGAAACTCCTCTGCAATGATCCTAAATGAAACAAGGTGGTCCATAGTGGAATGATAGCCTCTAAACCCAACCTAGCCTCTAGCTCTTTTCTGTGTATTTTTATCCATGTGTCGATCTTCTTTTCCAAACTACTTCCATATAGCATAGCTAAAATGGGGATAATCTTAATGGTCCTATAAATAGAGGGATTGTTTTTATTCCTGCTTTTAAAAATAGGTACAATGAGGCTTTGAGTCCAAGTTTTTTGGAAGCCTTGTTGGATAGCTAAATTGAAGAGCTTATGTATGTGAGGGATGAGGATAGGTCCTCCAATTTTTAATATTTCAACTTGGTAACCTTCAATTTCTTTATCTTTTCCTTTTGGGAGCCACTTAACCCCAAACTTAATGTCTTCTATAGAAAACAATGCATCCTTTGTAGAGTTGTTTGGCATATTGTCCATGACATTAGGGGATTCATATAGATTTTTAAGGTAGAAATTACAGTCCTTCAAGGGAATTTTATTATTTTCTTTATTTTTACGAGTTAGAATTTTCCTTTAGAATTTCTTGGGATCTATCTTAAATAGTTGCAAAATCTTATCTTTCATTGTATTTATATAGTATTTTTTTTCTCATTTAATTAAGGTTTTGTATCTATTTATCTTATCATATTTTAAATATGCATTGGAAGCATCCATAATGGATTTTCTAGCAATTTTACATTCATTATCATACAAAGGGTTAGTTGTACTATTTTTATTTTTACCTAGCACCTCAATACATTTAATTCTGATAGTCAGCTTCAATATTGTTCTGATATGATATGAGTTTTAAAGAATTGCTTAAGTCTTTTAAGAGGAAATCGACATTTTGTTTGTCAAAAAATAAGTGTCTTTGGTTGTCAGAGTGTTCCTCTACAGATATTTTGTGCATGGAAAAGTTAAGAGTTAGGGTTAGAGGTCTATGATGAGAGTCAGGTTCGTGGTAATCTAAAAGATCAAAGTTTACTATTTGGTTGTATATAGGAATATGGGGATATATGACATTACATAATAAAAAACACTACTACCTAACCAATGGGTACAAGTCATCCTTTTAGAATTTGACCTCTTCTTTATACCATTACAAATTCTTAAATCTTAAGAATTATTGATTAACTCAATATCACGATATGTTATAATTAATTTAAATATGTTATAATTAATTTAAATTTAAATTATTGATATATCATTATAATAATGTAGAAGTTATTAGAAATGTATAAAAGATATTAACTTTTATTCAAAATTAATAACTTAACTTATGTAAAATTATAAAGTTATGGAACAATAAAATATAAAGTTGTAATTTAATAAACGACTAATCATAATCAGCATTATTAAATTATAAATTTAAAAACATACACATTAGAATATTTACTTTATATTATAATTATCATTTTTAAATTTAATGATTAACCTATATTAATTTAATAAAAGATATTAACTTTTATTCAAAATTAATAACTTAACTTATGTAAAATTATAAAGTTATGGAACAATAAAATATAAAGTTGTAATTAATAAACGACTAATCACAATCAGCATTATTAAATTATAAATTTAAAAACATACACATTATAATATTTAAATATTTACTTTATATTATAAATATTATTTTTAAATTTAATGATTAACCTATATTAATATAATTTGGGCAGTCAGGGTCTCATACATCAATTTGGTGTGGCTTGGTTGTGACCTTAAAAATAGATTATTATTATTATTATTATTATTTAATAACATTGTAAAAAAGTATGACAATATTATAGTATTAAAGTTAACTTTATTTAATAAACCATCGTATCATTTCAACTATTGAAATAATATTAAACTAAGCTACATTATAATTATTATTATTTTTAAATTTAATGATTAACCTATATTAATATAATTTGGAGTTAACGAAATTTTGTAGTCATATCATTTAATAGCATTGTAACTGTAATACTCATATTCCCCCTAGCTTGTAATTAATCATTAATTAGGATTACCATGCTATGGCATGTGAACAATGTAAATGTATGTTTGTTTATGTTTCCAATGACTTACTGTGGGGGTGAAGCCTTGAAGTATTGGCCATGATATCACTAGAGGAAAAAGAGTGAGGAAACCATGGAGAGGGTTCATTATGTCAAAATGACCCAAATTTCTCCTTGTTGAAATAATAAGCCTCATCCTGATCTCAAAGATAAATCAATTAATAAGAAAAGGACTAGTGGTTGAACCATCAACCACCCCAATGAATGGAAGCATGGAGGGTCTGGCTGGGGAAACAAAAAACTGTCAGCCCGAAGTACCACAGAGGGCAGTTTTTCCTGTAGGCCCATACTGACCCGAGTTTCCTTCTGACTGAAGGAACAAGACATGTCCAGAACCTTCTTGAAGGGGAGAAAGGCATGAAAAATAATACACACAAAGACAAAGAAGAAAGAGACACACCGAGGGGAATGTGTGACCCAGATATGAAAAAGGAAAGAGGAAGAGCGTGTGGGGCTCTCTAGATGAAAAGAAGAAATGGAAGCTTGATAAGTTGTTCTGGTTACTAGATAGAACAGGAAAAAGGATCTATGATAATTTGCAGAAGACATGACATTAACATAATATCGTGATCTTGATGTTGAGGGAGCATCTGATAAACCTCAAAGAGGTTGTGAGAGAGAGAGAGAATCTTCAAGGAATTGCAAGGGTTGTTGTGACACACAGAGAGAGAGAGAGAGCCTTTGAGAAACTACAAAAGTTCCCTAGTGATATCATGGCTTGGCACGAGGGTGGTTAGAGTGCTAAGAATGAATGCCTATGAGCCTATGGTTGGGTGGAAAGGAGAAAAATCACAGTCATTTGGTGATCGACTTTAATAGATAAGTATTTTTATGCCCTGTATACTAGATTTGAAATGCATGATTTGATTATCTGTAAATATGATAACTTGTGCCTTGCGTGAAATTGATGATAATGGTGTTTACCGTCCTTATGTAAAATATTATGTTTGAATGATTGTAAGGCAACAATCTTGGCCTCTGGTCAGGTTGGAAAATCCCTTGAGGTGTTTTCCCCAAGGAGTTACCTCACAATTCTAGAGTTGGAGCCAACTTTATGGGACTTCCATAGTCTCGCTGATTACTCAAGATTACCCTATCTCTGAATTAGAACTTAGGTCTAGTTACTGGAAGGTGCACCCTTCAACCTAGCTACCCAGAAAACCACGGCTTCGTACCCCGACCTTAATCAAATCTCGGCTAAAGCCTGAGTGTAGCCCTTGGAATTCGACAAGGTTCCATATGACCCAGGGTTTTAAACTCCTCTCTAAGACAAAAGGAGGGAAGATATCCTAGCTTCAAAACTATGGGAATTTAGAGCTCTAGGATAAATGACTTCACAACCCAAAAAAATAGTCAAAGGCCGGAGTTATGAATTTATTAGGGCCGTGGATCTAGGAATCCATTGGGAATCACTCTCATTCGTTAGATCGAACTTAGTGAAGAGGTAGCGCTAAGTACTTCAACGAAATCCCACTTCGGGGGAATAGAGGTGGTTTAACGCCAAAACTTTCGAATGCTAGAGTCGCAAAGTTAATCTAGTTCATTGACAGTACAGGGACATATGTCCACAAATCAAAGACTATTTGGAAGTGTGGTCATCTGAAGGTATCAAAGTGAAAACACAAGAGTGCACAAGTTTCCCCGAAGCTCCGCAAGCTTGATTAAATCATGCCCGTGGATGCTAGGCTCATGTGGTGATAGATCGGGCATGGTTCAGAGTTACGGAGTAATGCGGATCATCGATATAAGGACCCTTCAAGATCCCTCTCAATCGACTGATCAACCAAGAAGAAGGACTCATGTACAACACTTCGACAAAGTCTTACTCTGGGAGGAAAGGAGTGTGGAGCGGGTAGAACCCTCCCGGACGTTGGAGCTATGAAGTGAGAATGGTCGTAGATCTAAGAAATTTTCAGGACCTCCCCCGACCATCAGATCTAGGTCATGGTCATCCCAACGCTGACCACTTCAGCATTAAGGATGAAGTCACACCACATATTTCCTGAATGTCAAAGTTACGAAGTAACGGAGGCCATGGATCCAAGGGTTACGTGGACACACCTTGACTATGAGATTGAAGGGATTAGAAGGATATCAGTCTAGAGAGGCATGGCACGGTGATGACATCTACGGTGATGTGGACCCATAATCAATGTGCCACATTTCACCTAGATTCGTGTGTTTCGCAGACCCTATAGGCCCATTAAAACGTGACACATGGCACCCACTAAAGGAGCCATGTGGAGGGATTCTAGGTTCCTTCAGAAATTTGGGAGTTCGTAACTCCGAGAGACTGGGGATGTTATAACGTTTTCTCCCAAAAGGGTCGAATACTGGAGCTATGTGGAAGCACCTCAAGAGTTCAGGAATTCAGAACTCCGGAGGACATGAATGTAGAAAAGAAAATGAGCGTTCAACACCCATTGAATTCCCCACTAGCGAGTGTGTTTGACGAGGATTAAGCCAAGTAGTTGGATTGGTTGATAGATGGACCTTCCTTGTGGGAGGTAGGAACCTAGAGATGGTACGAAGGAGATGAATCCACGTGGGTGTCGTGTGCCCCTCAACCAATGAACGCTTGAAGAACTTCGGGAAGCCATAACTTGTAAACCAGAGGTCGGTTTAGAGCCTGGTAGCAATCATTAGAGAGCTACGGGTAAGTAGAAGAGAATGAATCATCTCGGAGAGATGATTCAAGATGATTTGAGTAAGAAATTTTTTTATGCCCCATCCCAAAAATGGTACATAGGGGTCAGGTGTGTTACAAATTGGTATCAGAGCATGGAAACAACACTTGGCCTTCTTGGGCTAACGAAAGAGTCAAGTTTTTTTTTTTTTTGAAAACTTTAAGGGAGAGGGAACCCTACCCTACCCTATCTAGTAGAGCATGATTCAAACATTGGCCTATAAGGGCCATAGAACAGTCATAATATTAGTTTACCAATGCTAAGATGAGTTTGTGGAGAGTATCAGTTACATACGAAAATTATTTGCATAAGTTCATTGAGGAGAAGGATGCAGATTAAAATCCAGTTGGGACCTTACCCAATGAAATTGAATCATGCTAATCTTTGGGAGAGGAATCCTATCATTTCTTTTGGAAATGATAGCCAATCATATAGGAGTAAGATTATACATATGGACACTAACAACAAGACTATGACGTGAATGAATTGAAGGGATCTGTAGTGTTGGTCACTATAATTGCTTAATTAATTTCAAACAACCAAGTGAAACATAAATTATCAACCCAGGGAAGTCTTTTGTTTCAAAGATAGTTGCGCACTATATATGCTCAATTCCAAAAGCACTTAGTGTTGTAGTAAGGAA
>ML816712.1:20528-34788 GCA_009831015.1 Picea engelmannii | reverse complement strand
TTAAACATATAGTGATGAGAAAGGACGTTGTATACCTTGGAGTGATCAGATGAAGTGATAATATGAGTCTGAATACAGGTGATGAAGGGTATAATAATGGCAAAAAGTATGGGCAAAAAGGGTACAATATGTGGTCCTAACATGTAGCAGTAATACTTATTCCTTTAATGAAGTATCAAACCCTGTATATGTGTATGATCCCTCACGATTAGAGAATTGATGGAAATGGTAAGGTCAATTTGCTTGACCTATAATGAAAGAAAATTGTTGTTGGAATAAACCAGTAAGCAAGTAAAAATGGGCCCTATAGATTGAGAAAAACCTTCATGAATGTAGAAGTGAAGTGACAAGAGCAAGTTCAAAATCTCATGGTTGTACTAATGGAGTGTATATCCCTACTAACTCAAGGGCATGTCTATGCATAAGAATTCCTATGGGAAATTATTGAACATGAAAATTAAGCATGCTATAGCCTATGGTGGGTTGTAAGGCATGGCCTACTAATATACCTTCTATATGAGAATGACCTTATGTCGGCAGGAGTTAATTGCAAGGATAAAATGTTGATAATTCTACAACCTGTTACCTTAATATGAATGAACTGCAAGGGTTAATAAGGTACTGAGGCAAGGTCTGATTAAGGAGGTGACAAAACACCTTTGGATGACTAGTGGATCATATTGACATCTAGTGGTGGATGGTATCCATATAGATATAGCTGGACCGTAGTGAGGGGAATCTAGAAAAGGATTTCCTTGATCGAAATGTCTGCTTATCAAGACCAGTTGGAAGATATATTGGCAGTTTTTTTACCTTGGACATGGTTATAATTTCCCAAATGGTATTATGAGTTGGGAAAGGTTTTTATGGAAGTTGAGGGAAGAGAATTTTCTTGCTAGTTGTTATTGCATAGAAAGGGAAACATGGTTATGACTATATCTGATTAAACTTTCATGTGAATATCATGTGAATGACTACAAGCTCTCCGCAGAGAGATCAACCCAGTGATGAGTATCTCTATGAGACTTACCATAAGAATGATTGGAAGATCCTTGGGCGAAGTATCTGGAATTCTAATATGTCTAGGTGTATGAATGAAATGGAAAAAGGTACAAGCGATAAGCTTGCATGATGAATGTTTGGCTATGTTTATATATGCTTGAGTGCATGGGTTTAATGCATTGTGAGGTTTCTCGATGTGAAGACTGATGTTAAGACCAAATAGGTATGATCGAATAATATTAAATGTTCAGGTGATGCACATGTATGCTGTAAGAATATATGTATACTAAAGGCGTGATATGACAACCTGGATGAATGAAATGTAAGGGAAGAATTTCACTTGCTAAGATTTAATGAAATACCATGGATGCATGGTTGATTCTATCCTAAAGAGTCATGATAGTTCATTTTGAGTGATAGATTGAGGGGAATGTGTCTCATTCCCCCAGAAAAAGATAGTATAAATAGATGAAAGAGTAAAGGAGCAAGGACACACTGTTTTCATGATAAAAGGCAACAGATTTTTCCTTTGACGACGACACTAGAACAATTGTGAACAATCATGAGTTAAATGATTTTAATGCAAAGATGTATATGAGCTGCATAATATACCTATGGTAGATACACATATGGTTATGATTATGCATGTGGTTAATTGCATCATGGATGTAAGTTAACCAAACAAGGAATATGTGTGGATAAATAATCTGGATGCATAACAAAGATGCATGTTTATATTCCTTATGGAATATTTGGTAAAAAGTTGAATCTAAATCAAGGTTGAGTCTATAAAAGATAGTGATGGATATGAAATAAGGAAGTTGCATGCCGAAGGAGTTCCCTATGAAGGAATTGTGTAAAGACTCTGTCAGGAGAACATAGTCACAACCTTAATTATTGTTTGAAATTGGGCAGTGGGATGCGAGCACACACACACACACACACACATATATATATATAATAATCTTGAATTACATTCTAAAACAAAATGTATGAGTGGAAGAATAACAAATGAACATTGACGATTCTGATAGCCGAATGGTAATGTGCTGAATGCGCAGGTTCATGATTCATCGTGAACAAAAGGTTTTTTGTTGTAGCATGTTGATTTACCAATAAGGTTGAGGTGAAACTAACCAAGGTTGATCAATGGAAGGAGAAGGAAGATCTCAACTTTTCAAAGAAGGAGAAAAGGGGGAATACTTTTCTCACTCCAAAAAATCTGAATTGTTTAAAAGAGTTGTAAGCCTTAGAAGAGCATATGTGGAAAAAAGTACAGCTGGAAAAGGGGAAATAAATAGATAATTGAGTTTTAATGAATAGGTTTGGTTAACCCATGGCTAGTAAGGGAAGTGAGGCCTTGGAAAAACAATAACTCAATTGGACTGAAAGTCTAGGGATGTGTAGAAGGATTTGGACAAGGGAAGAGTTCCTTGACCCCTTCCTTGTTTTTTGTTGTATTTCTCGGGTACAAGAGATTGATTTACTAATGCAGGTAAGTGTTTGGGCATAAGGATACTAATGGTTGTAGGATTAAATAATACAATTGAAATTGGGTTGTGATTGCACTATCTAATGCATTAAGGAGTAATGTGGTAGAGTGCATAGAGATATGTTGGGGAATATCTGAAAACGATTATTAATTTAAATACTATGATACATGCATTTTTGTTTTACATGAAGACTAATATCTCTCTCTCTCTCTCTCTCTCTCTCTCTCTCTCTCTCTCTCTATATATATATATATATATATATATTTGTGATGTATGTCATGTATAAGAAATGATTGGGGCTATTGGGAAAGGGAAATTTCCAATGGTAGATAACCTCTGATAAAGGATAAATGCAAGAATGATGTTGTTGAAAGATTATTGAAAGGACTTTGGGAGCCCCATGGAGCACTATTGATGAGGTAAAAATCAGAAAAAATGGTGTTAGTGGCCAGAACAGGTATAAAAATATTCATGCCCATGTGGCATAAGGTATGGAGGGATTTGGTAAGAATCTCCTCTGAAGTATTTTAATTTCTTAATGATATGTGAATAATTTTGAGTGGCTATTGTATGCCATTGCTACACAAGAAGGGTAAGATTCAAGAAAGAAGAATATGAATAATAGAGAGAGAGAGAGAGAGAGAGAGAGAGAGAGAGAGAGAGAGAGTTTATGTTAGTCAAGGATGAGTTATAATCCTTGCAAGAAAATGCATGAGTAAGGAGTACCATGGGTACAATGACCAATCTAGGGAGACTGGGAATCAAGGTGCTCATAGTTATCACATTGCATGGACTACGTTGAGGAAATGCATGTTTGCATAAGAGGGAAGACAATGGACTGCCCATTAAGGAAGGAGGACCTTCCAATACTCCACTTGAATTGTGTAGTTGTTAAAGAAAAGAAATTTTGGGTGTCCATGTGTGTTGGCACCCTGGTTACTAATGAAGGAAGAACGCTTGGGTGCATTCAAGAGAAAATTTTAGTCTCATATGTGTTGATTTGGGATCATGATCAGCTTGTAGCAGGAAGCATAGTCCTTCTACAATAATGAACGAGAATGAATAATCCATATGGTGAAGAAGCTTGTTAAGCTCCAACATACCATGGCAAAGTGCTTGTCATAAAGTGTGGAAAACTTGAAATCAATGCAAGGGTGCATTGGGTATGAATGTGACCATGAATATTGGCACATTGATTAAAGTCATTTGATGTTTGAATTGCATTTGGAAAAATTTAGTGTGTTGAAAGGATGCATATGTAAATAATGATATTTCCTTTTTATCTATACCCTTGAATAGATGAAAATGACTTGGACTATTAATATGCATAGTTTTGAAAATATAATGTGCATGAAAACTAATAATTTGTTTGGTTGAGGAATGTTGAAATTGCACAAAGAAAAGGGTCTTGGATATGGCAGTGTTGTAATCTCATAAGGAAGACCAATTTCCTGTTGAGCTAAACTTCTATGGAGAGGAAGTCCCATACTTGTGAATATGGTTAATGTGCAGAACATATATGAAAATAAATGTGGAAATTGGAATCTGTGGGTGACAGATTTGTAAAACAAAATTGAATTTGAAATTGATGATAATATCACATAATTTTTGTATACCTTTGATATAGGTGAGACGAAAGAGATATGTCTCAGGAGGAAATGTGAAGGATGTCAAGATGGAAAGCATGAAAAATACCACTTATTGGGATAGGAGAACCCTATGGTAATCCATGATCACCTAGAATATGTTGTGTTGTGGAAACACAGGCCGGAGGGATGCCTTGGAAGATCAAGTCTGAGGGACGCCTCAACTATAGGGCTCAATGAAGTCTCTGACATTATTCTTGTGCGAGAAATCCTTGGCAAGGCAAGATGGATCGCCCAAGGAATTGTATAGTAGAGAATGGGATGCATGAGCCTGGGCTTGGAGGGTGAGTGACCGCAAGGAAGAGGAGACTTTGATAATTCTTATAAACTATCGATTGGGATCATGCACACAATAGGTATGTCCAGGAAAAAATGTGAGCCCAGATAGCAATACATCCATGTGGATGTAAATCTACGAACTGCAAAGATAAGTATTGTGATAGATTATGAAATTTTTCCTCTTGAATTTTGCACAACAATAAAATGTTTTTGCATGAAATTGTGATTAATATGCTTGTTTTCCAAGAATATTGAAGGAAGGTGACGAAGGCCAAGAGTCTGAAAAGGACCTGACCAAGAAATATGCTCATTATTTCTAAAGCAGTTGAATGACAAAGGCATGACAAGTGTTACTAAGAAAGAACATTGAGGATGGTGTTCCTTTTAAGGGGGAGGGGATTGTAATACCCATGTTTCCCCCAACTTGTAATTAATCATTAATTAGGATTACCATGCTATGGCATGTGAACGATGTAAATGTATTTTTGTTTAGATTTCCAATAAATGAATATGGGGGTGAAACCTTAAAGTATTGGCCATGATATCACTAGAGGAAAAAGAGTGAGGAAATTGTGAAGAGAGTTAATTATGTCAAAATGACCCAAATTTCTTCTTGTTGAAATAATAAGCCTCATCTTGATCCCAATGAGAAATCAGTTAATAATAAAAGGACTGGTTGTTGAACCATCAACCACCCCAATGAATGAAAGCATTGAGTTTTTGGATGGGCAGACGGAAACTGTCAGCCTGAAGTACCACAAAGGAAAGTTTTTCCTGTAGGCCCAGACTGACCTGAGTTTCCTTTTGTTACACATCAAATTTTCACACCTAGGTACCTCTCCCTAAGTGTTGCAAGTGTCATAAAAGTGTCATATGCACCTTGTTAAGTGTTGCATACACCTCAACACCATGAAATAACATATGTCACAATCCCTAGTCAATGTGGAGGAGAAATATATTATATGAAGGTCAAAATACTATGTGCACATGAATTAATTATTAATATTCATGAAAAGGAAATTAATTTAGTGTGAGAATCCACCTCACATTTGGTTTCCTATTTTTAAGGGGAGGTTGAGGATCTCATGGATGGTTGAAATTCTTCCTCCTTAAAATCCTTGAGAGATATTTCTTCCCTAAAATCCTTAAGAGATATTTCCTCCCTAAAATCCTTAAGAGATATTTTCTCCCTAAGTGATCCTCTCCATGGTGGTTAAGCCTCCAAATCCTATATAATGAGGGATTTCCATGCAGAACAGGAGGCATATTAGGGGTGTTAATGTTGAGTAAATTGTTGGGTTGAAAAACAATCTACAAAGGTAACCTACAAACCAACTTTAAGATGGAAACTAGCCTTTCCAATCTAGAGAGGGCTCTCTCTGAGACTTGATCTCTGATAGACATGTTTCTTTTCTTGATGGCTAGATTTTAAAATTCAATGCAAATTTTACTAACAAAACATAGTGTTTCTAGGGCTATGGATTCAACCCCTGAAAACAAAGAAACAATGCTTGGTAGATAGAATTATGTTGGGTATGTGTTATATTCTTTGCATGAGTAGTAGTCTTTGTGTTGCATTGGGTGCGTAGAGGGGTTTGATGGGGGGTCTCTAGGTCCTCCCCTTAGGGGGTGCAGGGGGTTGAAATCCCCCTGTGCAGGGGTTCGGGGGTATCTCCCCCGAGAAACTTTTCTTTCCTTAGGAAACATGTCGCATCTTTTGCTCGTTTTTTGTGTTGCCTCGATTTTTGTGTCCATTGTTGGGTGCTTTTATCACATGGTTTTTGTCGATGGTTTTCTATTTATGATTAAGGAATTAGGGTTGTTGACTAATCCAGGTCATTGGGTTAGGGTTTTGGATGACATTGGCTCCTATATGTGTATTGTATTGTAAACAATGTATCACTATGAATGAATATAGAATATGTTGGTTTTCCCGGTTTGGATTTCCAGGAGAAAAAACTTTGTGTAATGTTTGTATTTTCCATTTTATATTTTTTTTTCTTTTACTAAAAATATGTTAGAAGTAAATATTGTACAAGGTTAAAATCTAAAAATTCCTTAGAGGAACAAAGGATAAACAAGGTGATGAAATTCAATATTTAATTTGATTATGTAGGGAGAAAGAATAAAACAAGCATACAACAAAATCAGAGCACCACAATGGATGAATTCTGATCTTAGCTGGGAAGACAGACAAAATTTAAATCGATTCAGTCTAGAGCACCACTTAAATGAATTCTGGACTTTAAAATTTACCAATTTAAATAGAAGTGAAGTGCAAATGAATATTAATACACATGAAATACATACAAGGAGAGGTACAAGCTTTAGAGCATCATCATTAGAATCTTTTTCTTAAGGAACTCAAGACTTTTGCATTTGTATTTATTTAGATTCAGGAAATTACACAGAGGATCAAAATATCTATACTTTTACCCGCACATTCCCCATTTTACATCAAAATAGTCCCTATATATAGAAAGTAAAGTTACACTAAGCTATTAGGAATCAAACTACTATCTCTTAGAGTTGTGGATATAGTTGTTTTCAAAGAGAACAACAACCTTTACAAAATTAATCAAAAATAGGAGAGTCTATCTGGCAATCATAAACTATCCGGGATGTTGTTTACAATCATAAATTCTTTATGAAAATAACAATCATATGGTTTTGATGAATCGTTAGGCGTATTGTTGGACAACACTGTCATTGTTGCACAATTGTTGGCTGTGAAATTTGCACAGTGATTTCATGCAATGGATCTTCATGCAGAGGTTGCACGTGTGAATCCAGTTGGTTGCAGAGAACGGGATCATCCAATTTTTCCATAGCTTCCTTGTCCAAATTCACCTGCAATTGTAAGGCCCTATTTTTCCTTCTCAATGACAAGATTTTTCTTTTCAAATTCTTCGTTTGTCTCAACAAAGCCGCACTTCTTTTCAATTTTAATTGTACATCGGAGAGAGTTGCACATGCATTATTGATACTTAGTCTACATTCCTTGAAATTTTTCGTGATTCTTTCCTCTGATATCCTTTTTTCCTCCTGTTGGAGCCGCCTTTGTTTTTCTAGCCCATCACAAATTTCATTTTTAATGCTCAAAATCAAAAGATGGTTTTCGTATTTTTCGTCTGTGGTTTCAAAATCTCTGAAGCTTTATCAATGCAAATAGCGATGATTATTATACTCTCGAGGGGAGTCCTACCTTCCGTAAAAATGTTTCCTCTTTTTGTTCTACCTCGGGATCTCTTAGGTCAGATGCTATAAATCACGTAGTTCACACGTCCCGAGCAACGAAACGACGAAATCGTTTTAATTTTTTACCCAGGGCAGTAACGGAAGTAAAGTTTTCCTAAACCATGATTAAACGTCATCGAGTTTTCGCACCTTGGCGTTCACCAAATCCAAAATTTTATTGTCATAGCCCCGATAGCCGAGAACACGAAGTCCTTATTTTAGTAACCCGTGTCAAGGTTAAAAGTAAAAACTAAACCATGGTAATGTTCTGTCGGCAATTTTCCACTCGACGTTTTCTTTTTTTAAAGTTATACTATCTAAACCCCGACGCACGAGATCACGATAAGGATATAAACGTAATTAATTAATCACTAAATTTGAGTTTATCTTCCCTTATTATTAAGTCGTATTTTCACGATCTCGCGGTTTCGCAGCTCGGCATGCAAACCTCCTGGAAACTTATTTTCGAAGCTCCGAGTCGCGATATGGCGAGTATAATAATTACGTAATTAATTAAGCCCCTAATCACGATTACGTTTTTTATTAACCAAAGTCGATCATCGCAATCTCGGGTGTTAGAGGTTCAAAGTGTTAAAGCAAAATTCCTGATACAACGAGTGGCGAAAGATTAATTAATGTTGGTAAAGCCAGATTAATTAAGCTAAATCAATACATCCCGCTTCTTGATGTTTGCACGATTTACGAGGTAACCTTATTTCTTCTATACACCAACTCACACTTCAAACTGCCAAAATTTATGGCATTAATTAGGAAATAGGGCGAATCGATGAATAAAGCTCGGGTTTTTATGGTTAAATTTAATTCTGAGCATGATTTGACAGATTTCATCTTAAAGAGTACCAGTTTTCGAATATATATAGAACAGTTATGCATTATAGCAAATTCATTTCTACATTACGTAGAGCACATTTTCTCGGTGAGCTGACTTCTATATGTATACGTATTTCTATCGCAGAAGAGATAAAACACAATCTCCATCCATGGCTCTGTGAAAAGCATCCAAAGCCAGTGTTGAGGTTTTGGGACAAGGCTCGGACAACGTTGTTGATACTTCACCTCGAAGTATCGACTCGGTCCCAAATTGGTCGTTCGTTTCAGATGTTCTGCAGGCCAAATTGGTGGATTATTCCAATGACTCCAGCAACAATGAAATAGATGACATAACCACCAAGTATAAGATCGTCATTCAATCCGGAATGCATAAAGTAGAAGCCAGGCCACGATTGCTTCCAAATTATGACATGGTCCAATGGGCATTAGACCATGTGGACATACCGACCAGAACCATCGTGAATGAGCAGAAAGTCACCATCGGGACTTTCAGGCCTGAACATCTACAAGCCATGTATAAGCTTCCCACAACGTCCAATTATACATATGGCTCTGAATTCTTGGACGAGTTCAAGCAGAAGGAATGCGTATAGTATGATAAAACCATGTCCAGTTTAATAAGAGATTGGGTTTCGCACGCCGCGAAGTTCAGAGCTGATAGCCATGACATATATTCAATAGCTTCCTTAGAACCGCAGTACAAGTATGTAGCCATGATGACATGTAGGTTATACGGGAGAGAGGACACCTCACATTTTTTTCTTCCGTGGGTGCCTCTAATGTTTCGGGTCGTCGAAGGCAGTTCCTTCGACTGGGCGAAAATGTTGTCCGATAGCTTGACCAGTCGGGTCATAGAGTATCGGGCACGGAAAGAGAGTGGGAAGGCGTCTTCATTTTTCATGTCTGCATACATTATGGACACAGTGTGTTTTTTAACACCATTTCCCTTAATGAGATGGAGTTGGACCCCAGCAGAAGACGAGCCTATCCACGTTTATCATACGAAATTATGGGAAAACAAAGCGGCAAATTTTGTGTATGAAATTTTCAACTGGGTGATGGTGCCCCTGCATGTCACTATTTTAGGCCACCCGCCACCTAGGATATCGGACAGTATAGTGACAAATCTGAGCAGCATAGCCAACTGGTATATAGAAGCCGAATTTTCATATCTCAGAGTTTTTGGGGCTTCGGTTCCCTCGCATGCATTTCCATTGCTCATTCCCGACAAGTTGGCTTGTCATGAGGTTGCTAGACAAACAGTAATTGGTGGTATAAGCAAGGAGCTTAAGGGATACTCAAAGAAGGTATGGCCACCTTTTCCTGTTCATTTAAATTCATATTCTTTATTAGATTTTGGGCATGCCAAAGCTGAGGCAGAAGCCCTGGAAGACCTAAATTTGGTCCTCATTGAATACAAGAAGCACGATACACAAAGGGTTGTGAGCAATCATTTGGCCAGTTACGGGCTCAAGATATTTGAGCACGAGAATTCACCCTCGGATGACATTTTCCGAGGCGTGAGGTCCTATGTTGAGATTCTAGCTCGGATACAAACCTTGGCACTCGAGGAGAGAGACGATGTTCTGAAGTTCCAAAAACATCGACGCAGTTGCCTTCCTATAGTGTTGTGGGGTGAGAGTCCAAGTACGGTGGAGGTGAAACAAAAAGATGACGAAGGCTCTAAGGATGCGACTCCCGATCAATAAAAACACCAGGACGAGGGAGAGAAAACTAAAAATTCAAAAGAAGAGATAAAGACTCCCGACCCACCAAAGAAGCAGAGTCCGGTTACTACTCCGGGACCATCAGCGAAACAAATCAGAGATCCTATCACATCGGTTACCCCTTTGCAATCGACTCAGGGAAATATTGACACAGGGTGGATCTTCAATGAAGATTTGAGGCCTATAAGGGTGGAAGAGCTCCCTCCAAATGAGTTTTTCTTCGATAAGAAGAGAAAAGTAGTGGTAAAGAGAGAATTGTATCAGGAAGGGGATTCGACAGCCAAGAAATACAAAGTCATAACTGATGGGAAGGACAAGAAGAATGAACAATTCGTGACTGAAATAGCAGGGACATTAGGAGCATATGCCTCGACGAATCAATTTTCAGTCGGGCTTTTGAAAAACCAACTTAAATGAAAAAATCACCTCATCAAGACCCTTGAAGCCAAACTAGCCACAACAACAGAGACTGCCAAAGACTAGGCGAGCGTAGGAATGGAGCAGGCTAGGTTGGCCGATAAAAACAAGATAGAGCTACTCAAGACTAAGCTCGAGCAAGCACAGCTGGTGGTCTGGGATGGTCATATGCAAGCGAGCCAACAAAAGGATTTGATCGAACAGCTACAAGCTAGGGTGGAGATCGCCGAAAGTAAAGTGATAAATATCGGGATGTTCCAATCCCAGGCGATGGAGATTCGGAGCAGAGTCTCTGCGGCCCAACAAAATTTACTCGCCAAGGTAGAAGCGATCCGGGACAAATGTTTGCTAGTCAACTAGGTTTCGGAGAACTTATCTACTAGATAAAGGGAAGATGGAGCAGCACGGGTCGCCTTCCAAGAGCCTGTGATAGCCACAAACAACAGAGATTCGGGAAGTACTCCCAAGTTCACCATTTCGGAGCAGACCAGAGGAAACATTCTATTGAAAGAATGGGATCACAACATCTCGGAAAGCAAGCTGGAAGCCAAAAGGGTAACAAATTCCTTGGAAGAGGCCTTTAGTTCTACAGATGGTAATCTGCTAGCCATTAATAGCGGAGGTAGTGTCGAGGCATTGATTCAAATGAACATGGAAAAAATATCGCTTGATTTAAAGGAAAAAGAGGAAAGAGATTCGGCCGAGATCTCACAAGTGACTATGGCGGACATAGTCCAAATAGACAAATGTATGATTAAACCAAGCGCACAATTATGAGCTATCGACATCATAGACAGACAGATGGAAGACAGGCTGCCGCAATTAGCCCGAGACTATTACTTTTTTGAATCCAACTGTCAAGCAGAACCGTCGAGGCTGATATCTCAGTTGGTTGAAAGATGTGTCACCTATACCAAGTACGCACGAGGACAAACTTCTGGCACCAAGTGAAGACAGAGAAGAAGAAATGGAGCAATTTCTCTCCTCCCTATCATAGCCGAAATTTTTGTAACGATTGAGATTATATCTTATTGTAAAACTGTATAAATATACCATAGAAAGAAAGAAATAGGGATGGACCTTTTTGTGTCGATTGTAACAGAGTTTTTACATTTTGAGAGTTAATTCAAAGCAAATCTGAAGATTCTCAATTCCGTCACGACTACATTATGAGTTTTTTTTCTTTTATCTCATATTTCGTTTCATTTCATATTCATAACTGATGAATGCTTCGTTATAATTTAGTACGACCACTACTATAGCGAATGAATTTTGGTTTTTTGTAATTGTTTATTGTTTTTCCTCTGTACCAGCTATTAGCAGGTGTAAGACCAGTCAACACTTTAAGAATTCTACATATATTTTATGCTACATCGAGTTATTTCCTTACAGTTTTCCTCTTCTGTTTATACGTGAGATTCTCCCTTGATAGGAGCCTTACACCATAGACAGCTAAATGTTTTCCCCCCACCTCATATATTTTATTAAGATATAACTTAGTTACAGGAAAGAGCCTTTGATTTGCACCCCGTTTTATTTCCATAACCGTAAACTCTCTTTTATACGACCAAACTGAGACAGCACTTAATTTCCCTCAGAAGTTTTTCTTATTTTACTATTCTTCCATGACTGTCCCTGTACCAACACAACCTAATATCGAACCCGGATTATCAAATCAAATGCACATTGCCTTAAACCTTTTCGATACTATTCTTAAAAAATCTACTACCCGGGTTGAACTCAAACGTTCATGGGCAATGATTAAACAAGATATAACCATCCAGGAACAGTTGGAAGCTAGACAACGCCAACGTAGAAATATCCCCTGGTTTCCTTTGCCGAAGGTTGATGTTTCTCTTTTCTCCACCCTTTACCCACTTTCGGATGCCTAGACACTGTACTTCTAAGACTTAAGTACAGACTCTGGAACAACATCTTTTTGGCGCCGTTGTTGGGGACCAAAGTTACGAAATCTTTTTCCCTAGGAAAATGACATTTGTTTTTCATTGAAAGTGTTACCCTTTGATAGTGAACAAAGAGTACACACCTTTTAAGGCTTTCCAATCTTTCACTTGGTGACTCCACAAATAATAAATTGGCATACGATCGAAGAAATACCAGACAAAACCCGGATGGTAAGAAGATTACGCCCGTTACCGATCCTAAGAAGATTCTAAAGGCGAGAGGCTCTCTTAAGCCAACCGCTGTAGTTTACAAACTTAAAACCCCACAACTGAAGACTAATAGGTCTTCTGAACCCTAAACTTCACTTAGTCCTCTCTTTGATACTAAATTTTTAACGCCAAACTGCTCCGAAGTTAGGAGTGAGATTCATCCGACAATCCCCTTAGTACACAAAGGAAAGGGCCCTCTTGAAAGTTCATCGGCAGTTGACATACCATCTTTCCTTCAGTTAAATTTCCCGACCTCACCAAATTCTGAAGAGTGTGTTACACATTCGGTTTCCACACCCGTTGGTTCTCCTGATTTCGTCTCTTGCAAATCTGAGGAACCGAGTCCTCATGCCCAAATGAGTTATCATCATCTAAAGCCAAGACTTTAAAACTCCATGCAGTTAAATATTGTATCTTCGAAAGTCGGCTATATTGGAAAGATCCACTCGGTTTCCTTCTAGTCTGTTTAGTTGAATCGGAAACTCAGAGGGTTATAGATGAATTTCATGAGGGAATCTGTGGGGGGCATCACGCTTGGAGAGCTACAGCTTACAAGATTCTTAGGGCTGGGTATTACTGGCCAAAAAAATTCTTGGACGTTAATGCCAAAGTGCGTGCCTGCAACCCTTGTCAACTATTTGCAGGTAAGCAAAAGCTCTCGGCACTACCTTTAGTTCCAGTCAAATCTAAAGCCTCGCTTCAGCAATGTGGTCTAGACTTCATAGGAGAGATTAATCCCCATTCCAATTCTCAACACAAGTGGATCTTAACTACAACAGATTATTTTACTAAATGGGTAGAATCCATTCCAACCAAAAGGGCAACAGACTCGGTGGTAATCAATTTTTTAGAAGACAATATTTTGTCTAGATTTGGGTGCCCTCGAAAGATAGTTACTGACAATGCCCAGGCCTTTAAATCTATGGCTATGATCAGCTTCTGTCAGAAGTATAACATCGTTCTCGTCCATTCCACAACATATTACCCCCAGGGAAACAGATTGGCCGAATCATCTAACAAGAGCTTGGTAAATATAATCAAGAAAGTATTGGATGAAAATAAAAGGTCTTGGAATGTGCACTTAAAATACGCATTGTGGGAAAATTGCATAAGCACAAAAAGGTCAATCAACATTTTTCCTTTTCAGATGGTATATGGGACCGATGTTGTGCTACCTATAAACCTAGCGCACCCAGTGATGAAGTTATGGCAAGATCAAAATGAAGAACCCAATCATGTCACCAGAAGGATAAATCAACTGATCGAGATTCAACAGCATAGAGTCGAAGTAGATGAAAAGATGCAGAAGTACCAAGATGACATGAAGGCATTATTTGAACGCAAAGAAAAGGACAGAGATTTCCTCCCAGGTGATTTAGTGTTAAGGTGGGATGCAAGAAAGGAAGAAGTAGCAAAACATGGTAAATTTGACC